>OMNW01015099.1:18564-32523 GCA_900303245.1 Selene dorsalis
TTTTAAATTGGGTAAACTGACTCTTTCAACTTATACATGTATACATATACTTATACATGTTTTACTTAGAAATATAGAAATGAGTTTATTATAAATTATGACAATTTCATTTATATTTCCTTTCAGTGATTTAATACTGTAAAAACAGTAAACAGAGATGAAGCTCAGTGATTCATAAATACTGCGAATGAAAAAAAAAAAAAAAATCTATTCATGTCCCCAAATGAAACTGGGCATAGTCACAGCCTTTAGGTTTGAAAGTTATCCTTCAGGGTTGAAGCTGCTCTGAAAATATTTCTTTCTTTTCTTTGAAAATCTGTCCAACTTCTTTTAAACCACACATCAAATCAGTTTCCTGTGTTGAGACAATGGCCCCTAACCGTGTCATACTGTATACTGTTTGCAGACTCCTCTGAGAGCAGGGTAGAAAAAGAAGATACTTACTCGGCAAACAGAGGACTGAAGAGGAAAGCTGGGGATCAAGGTTTGAAATGTGCCTCTCTGTAATCACTTTGCATCTCACATGACGTTCACAACTGACTGAATGCTTTGTAATTTCTATCTCAGTCCCATGATTTGCCATGAAGCCTCATAATAAAATTATGGATAAGGGCGCCATTGTAACTGCTAACAAAAGGCACAACCAGTGTTGTGAGGTTTCTTTTTAAAATGCATTTCACTGCAGATTACAGAAATCGTGCTCTGAAAATGCAATTAGTCACATATTCTGTGGAATTGCTCAAAGTGAAAGAGAAAGGTGGCTCACCTCCCAAAGTTCTCAACAGATCCCTGAATAGATAGAATAGGGGCCATGTATTTAACCTCCTGTTGGGTCGCTGAGACTTTGCAAGTCACTGAGGTCCCATGTGAGTTGTTAGTTGGGTGTAAGGGTTCCTGTGGTGTGATCAGGACCACATTGTAACTAGCCGAGAAGTGGTGTCATAAACCAGCTCCCCTCTTTAGTGATGGTCGTTCCAGTAGAGTCTTCTCCTCATTCAAACAATCTGTCCATTGTGGTAACATTAATTCTGTTTCAGTCCTAAAATGTCAAGGTCCCTCAGATCTAGGAGGACTGCTGAGTCCTGACTTGACCTACCATGTGCTTGATTTGTCCTCCCAGTGTACAGGTCTGTGCGTTCCTCACTGTATTGAACTGTGTACACTTCATTATTCTGGTTATGGCAGGTCATTAGTCCTGAGGGTAGACAGGCTTCTGTCTCGTTACTGAGAACGTTACTGAGCTTCAAATGAGCAGGGACTTTGTGTTTATTAAGGCTTCCCCTGAATTCTTCAGATACTCCAGCATCACAACAATGTTCAGTTGTCTGCTTTGGATCTGTTTTTAACAAAAGACCACTCTGAAAAACCATGTGGTTTTAGAGCTTCTCTGTTGTGTTTTTGTCCCTTGTCCTTCTCTTCTGTCTTCATATACATGTTCTGAACCCAGTGGTGTATAGGTTCGATGACCCCCAGCATGTGCTCCAGTGGGTGGTGAGGGTCAAAAATATTGATCTGTGACTTGATTTTCTGCGTACTTGAAAGTTGAAGGTTCTGTCTTCTGCATCGTCCACGGCCTGGTTAAAAAAAAAACACCAGACTATTTCCTCTGACCACATCTGGAGTGGATTTGATGTTGCCATTCACTTCGCTTTGCCTTGATTTGCTCTGTGAATGTTTCCACTTCATGTGTTTTGATGGTGTGGTCCATGTGCCTAAACCAGGGGTTGGGAGCAGTTCCTGTGATGGATATCACGGCTGTGCTCTTTTACTTCTTTAACACAAATTTTCACTTAACACAAGTGGTCATGTCTGTTCATACCTGCTTTTACAAGCATCGCTACATGCAGCTTGATTGACACCAGGTGTGCACTATTGTTTTATCCATTTGCAATGAAGAAATATTTTTGCATCATTAATGTGGCGTGGACGACTGCCAACACGTGCAGCTGGGATGGTGGCCAAAGGTTTGGCAATGTCGGAGGTTTCAAAGTTACCGCTGCTGCTGATGATGGCTCTGAGTGGGGCTGCCAGCTTGTGTGTCTTGGAGGGTCCATAAATGCAAGTTAAATAAGTTTAGCTCTGCACTAGATTTTTGGATGAGAGATGAAATGTCTTGAAGAGCTTCAAACAAGCCCAGCTGTCTTTGTTTAGCTACCTCAAAGACACACACCTCTAGGCGTCTTCACAGTCATGAGGCACGTGTTGTAAATTGTCTGGTTTCTACTCTGGAGTTTGCTCGTTAGTGAGACAAGCTCAGCAAGCGGGCTACTATGCATTAATGCTAACAGGCTGATCTGCAGGCACCAGGCAGTGAATGCAGACTTCATGTAAAAATCCCTTCATGTAATTTTGTAATGTAATACCACCTATTAAATTTGTGTCTATAAACACATACAGTTTATCATATATTGTGCTCTAAAAAGAGATATGTATTTTGTTATAGAAAGAAAAAAAACATATATATATATTAAACAAAAGAATCAGAATTATTGTTATTATTATTTAGAAAGACTGATAGTGTGAAATAAAAACCTGCCTCTGTTCTTCTTTGCAGAAGCCAGACTTCAGACTCCAGTGAAAAAACTGAAAACTGGCTCTGACCTTCCTGACCACATGGAGGCCCAGTGTAAAGAAGAGCAGGATCACATCCCAATCATAAAGATCAATTCAGTGTGTTCAATGGCCTCCTCCAATCCACCCCATGTGAGACAGGTAATAACTACTGACGACATAGTACAAGACATTGTGCAACCATGGTAAACCAGAGCTCTGATGACTTAAAAATCACATTTTTTTTTTTTTTTCTTACAGTGATGATGAATAATTTTATTCTTTTTGACATTTTTATAAGTGGAATGATCAATCAAGAAAATAATTATCAAATTAATGTAATACAAAAACAGCTGTCTTCTAGCTTCTTTTTAAAGTTTTCAAAGTCAATTAACTTCCATGATCATGTGATCAACAACAACAACAACAACAAAGACATTCTGAGAGTTAATTCACCACGATTTTATACTAATTTTCAACCAGACATCCCATCCTCTGTTCCTCTGGTGATGCTATGAACGAGTATTTGCTTTTCAACGATAAACAAAACAAGTGATTATTATAGGTACGACGTGATCTTCGGCTGTGGTTAATTATCGTTTAATTCAGATTAATCGGCGCTCGGAGTTTGTAGTAGTTAATTCTATTCTTCAACACCTATAAAAAATCCAGTCACATTAAAAAAAAAGTGCTGAAAAACCGTGAGCAACTCGGTAGTTGTCCAACTGTGTGCAGACACACAGAACTACTGTCAGCACCGCCCATGAGCCTGTGAGACATTGATGCCTCATCCACTTTCCCTCAGGCTTTTGTTACCACATGAGCTTCTTTAGGACAAAACTCTTTTTTTTTGCATCATTAACTTTTAAAAAGTTTAGGGATGCACACTTTATCTAAATGTCTGTATCCGCTAGGTTTCTCAGAGCCAGTCACGGTACAAACACGCGCACACACACACCTCTCCGCGCTGCTTACCTGTGCTGTAACGCCACCAGTCCCAGGGTGAGGACCTGAGCCACCTCCAGCTGTGTGGGCCACTCTCCGGCGGCCACGCACCCGAAAACTCCGCATTCCTCCCCGATACCGGACTCCTCAAACTCCATGTCCAGCCGCTGCTCCTCCGTTAACACAGTCCCCGTACCCGGTTGCACTGAGCAATATGCCCGCGCGTGCGTGCGTGCGTGCGCTCCCAGATAGTATTGATCGAACACGTGCAGCCACACAAAACGCCGCTCGTTACAACGTGAACTCCGCTGACATGACTGAAGCTGCGGTGGAGTCAGAGCCGAGCAGAGAGCGTGAGAGCGAGTGCGGCTCTATCAGCTCACACACTCAGCACCTACTGTAATCACCGCTGATTTAATCAAACATATTGATTTGATGAAAGGCACGCGGTATGCACGCGATGAAGAAGATAAGTGATCTGTGTCCAACGGCCCAATCAAAAAGTTTGTGCTAATGGATTTTCGGATTAATCAATTCCCCTGAGGGACAATGTGATAGTTTGGTCGATAAATCCTGAAAACTTCTTCGTCTTGCTGAATATTTGATGTTGGAGCATCTTCCCACCACGTGGTGACTAACGTTGCTGTTGTGATTGGTCGAGTGGATTTGTTGAGGGACGTGATTGGTTGCCAAAGCACGTAAGATAGACTCCTTCCCACGCTCTCTCCCTCTAACTTCGCCACCTTTCCAAAGTTGAGTGATCCGTGCGTGTGTTTTGTCTCCCAGGGCTCGAAGTTGTCTAAGATCTGCGCCATGGCCTCCGCACCAGGTACAGTACACACACGTCTGCATACCCTACTATATACTCATGTGCATTGTGCCACGTTTGACTGTGCGTGTTTTCAGAGTTGAAGATCGGCCAGAAGCTGAATGAGGGCAAAACGAAGCAGATCTTTGAGCTGGTGGAGCAGCCCGGGCTGGTCCTGGTGCAGTCTAAGGACCAGATCACCGCAGGGAATGCTGTGAGGAAAGACCAAATGGAGGGAAAGGCTGCGATCGCCAACAAAACCACGAGCTGCGTGTTCAAGCTGCTGCAGGAGTCTGGTAAACGCACTGAGTGAAACTTAGAGAGTGATTTAGCAGAGAGGAGACGTTTCCAGGTGACGGTGTGTGCAGCTGTCACACGCGCGCGCGCACACACCCTCTGCCAACCTGCACACATGCTTTGGTATTGGAAATGGATTTAAGTCATTTCTAATTGTTAAAAAATCAAAAAAAAAATCAGATTTATCCATAAGTGAATATATTTTTGTTGGCTCTTGAACGCATCACAAGGTTGACCTCAGAGTGAGATAAGAGGTCATTGAGGTGAGTGTAGTCCTCCGAGAGGAAGACAGCCTCTGTCCCATTTACCTTTTCTGTTACAGCTTTAGGGCAACAGAGCTCACACAGTTTCAGTGTCTTAGGACATGTAACTGTTGCAGCTGCTCTTCTCTTATTCACTTCGGTTTGTCAACTTAAATCTACCAGGACTTAAATGAAAATCACACAAGTCCAACAAAACAAGCAAATATTCACTTTGGAGGAGCTTGAGCCGCCACACTTGAGACATTTGTCCTGTTAAAATTTCTGAAACTATTTATTGATCATTACTGAATAGTTTTAGCTCTGATTTAGCAGCCTGTCATTGCCAACTTCAATTTGTGTGCTGTGACATCCACGTGAGACTCTAGTTAGACTTGTATAAGTCTGTGTGTGTGTGTTTGCATGATCTCTGCGTTTAACACGTGCTACACAAAATGAAGGCATCAGGTCCAGAAGGACCCAGATCCCAAAATGACTCTCCACCTTGTTTTAATTTAGAAGTAATAGGGTAACTGTAACCCATACGCCACACATGACTGTGGTGTGTGTGTGTGTCAGCCGAGCTGTAGTAATGGCTGCCTTGTGACTTGAAACACTGCAGCACATAGTTAACTAGAACGTGACCAACCACAATTAGACACTAATTTGGACAGCTGGTGTCTGCCTGTGGTCCAGGTTCATACACAGTGATGTTTGGTTGCAGATATCGCCCTCGGTTCTGTTCACACCCTCTGATCTACCTTGTAATCCAGGTGTTAAGACGGCCTTTGTGAAGCAGCACTCAGACACGGCGTTCATCGCCGCCCACTGTGAAATGATCCCCATTGAGTGGGTTTGTCGTCGGGTGGCGACCGGATCCTTCCTCAAGAGAAATCCTGGAGTCAAAGAGGGCTACCGCTTCTCTCCACTGAAGATGGAGATGTTCTTTAAAGTGAGTCTGAGAGATCACTTCCATAGTGTCATAACTCAGTTCAATGAGAGAACAAATGTCAAAACACAGCCCACAATAAAGCATTTGCTTTCTCGATGTAGGATGATGCCAACAACGATCCTCAGTGGTCGGAGGAGCAGCTGCTGGAGGCAAAGTTCTGCCTGGCTGGGCTCACCATCGGCCAGTGTGAGGTGGACATCATGAACCGCAGCACCGTGGCCATCTTTGAAATCTTGGAGAAGGCCTGGGCCACTCAGAACTGCACGCTGGTGGATATGAAGGTATCTGCAGAGCAGTGCTGCCCTCTGCTGGTTAATGTGGTGTCTTTAGTGTTGAGTGCGTCCCTCCTGAGCCCCAGTTAATGACCATAATCCTCCTTGCTTCTAGATTGAGTTTGGCGTGAATGTGAAAACTCAAGAGATTGTCCTTGCTGATGTGATCGACAATGACTCTTGGAGGCTGTGGCCAGCCGGAGACCGAAGCCAGCAGAAGGACAAGCAGGTCAGGGGTTTTACTTTTGTCCTGCTGTTTGGTTTTTGACGTTTTGATAAATGATGAAACACGAAATCTAAAAAACAAATATTGTTTCCTGTGTTTTCAGGTGTACCGAGACCTTAAAGAAGTCACCCCCGAGGCCATGCAGATGGTGAAGAGGAACTTTGAGTGGGTCTCTGAGAGGGTCAAGGTACATTGAGCCTAATCTTTGTTATCAGGGCAGGCTTTGACTTTTGTTTGCCTTTCATCACCTGGTTTACTAACGGGGTTCAGTCTAAACTTGTTATCTGAGTTTTGTTGCTTTTTCAGTTCATCTTTTTTTATTATGAGTTCTTAAATAAAATTCTTAAAATGGATGTATGTGTATAAATGAGTGGGCTACCCGTCCCTTCTTTTGATTTTAATATTCATCATTTATCCAGTCACATTCACATGTGGCCACTGCTCAGCTAAAGCCAGTCTCGTTTTTAAGTGGACCAATAAAGAATAATGTGTTTGTGTGTCTGTAGCTGCTGCTGGAGCCCCAGGCCAGTGGAAGGGTGGTGGTTCTGATGGGCTCCACCTCAGACATGGCCCACTGTGAAAAAATCAAGAAGGCCTGCACCTCCTATGGGATCCCGTGCATCCTCAGAGTCACCTCGGCACACAAAGGTCCAGATGAGACACTCCGCATCAAAGCAGAATATGAAGGTATTGTTTTAGTCTCTGATAGCAGCAGATCCCTCTGTAGAGAAATAGAGTGTCACCTCATATCAAATCCATCACTTTCTCCTCAGGTGATGGTGTGCCCACTGTGTTCGTGGCTGTGGCTGGCAGGAGCAACGGCCTCGGCCCGGTCATGTCAGGAAACACGGCTTATCCTGTCATCAACTGCCCTCCCCTCACTCCAGACTGGGGTGCTCAAGATGTCTGGTCATCCCTCCGTATGCCGAGTGGTAGGCTCTTAGCTCGCTCTGTATTCTGTTCTAAACTCTTTAAACTTACTCCTAGCTGTACCTGAGCCTTCCTCTTGTGTCTTCCCTGCAGGTCTTGGCTGCTCTACAATCCTCTCTCCTGACGCTGCTGCTCAGTTTGCAGCGCAGATCTTTGGCCTGACCAATCACCTGGTGTGGTGCAAACTGAGAGCCTCCATGCTCAACACCTGGGTGTCTCTGAAGCTGGCTGACAAGAAGCTCCAGGCCTGCAGCCTCTGAAGTGGCTCAAGACTTCTTTAAACCCTGTGTGGCTTTAGGGCTCCACTGTCTGTCTAAGCCTTGTCTTTGTTTACTGTGGCAAACCCATTAGATCTAACCTACATGTACTTTCTCACACACACAAGTCATTCCATTGAGAGAGAGAAAATAATTAAAAGCTTCTTAGTGAAACACTTTTGTGCCTGCTCTGTTATTATTTTCATCATGCCAGTGTTGAATACATTATTAATTTAATACAATGGATTAATTAGACTTTTTGGCAACTTCATGTGTTTGTTTTCAGTTAGATTTCCTTTAAATGCTGAGCTTGAAGCTACAGATGATTAGCAACATCACTGGGAATGGAGAAATGGCTTACATGGCTCTGTACCAAAGTTAAAAAAAAAAAAGCTGCACAGCTGAAGCCGTCAAGCTTCTCCTTTGTTTATTCTGTACAAACAACAAAAGCAAGAGATACTAAGAGCAGAAAGAAACAAGCTGCCTGCTATCAAACACAATTCTTCTAGAATCATTTAAACTACCATATGTGGAGAGAGGTCATAGTTTTGGAATATGTGAGGAGTTGATATTTGTAAAGGTTCAGATTTGTGTTTTGATTCTACACATTTGAATCATCTTAGTGGCTTCTCAAAATGTCAGTAAGGCTGAGCTGCAGCAGAGGAATACAGGCCTCAGCATTTGCTATGTACCAGATTTGAACTGGAGTGATCCTCCCTGTGCTCAGTCTGTGGATATCACAGTGAACATGCATACAGGTGCAATGCACCCATTCTTAAAATGCATTTTCTTGATGCATATTTTCCAAATGCACTGCTTAATAAATTCAGATTGTCATCTCATTTTCAGTGGTAAACTCACTGTAACGCCTCAGCATGAATCTGCCTCTGCTGCCTATCTGATACAGGACCTAATGAGCAGAGATAGAGAGCTGCTATCTCACTTCAGAAATATTTCCTTTATAGCTCTTATCCTAACCATTATCATGTCATCTTTATTATTAGCTCTGTTGCAGGACCTCAGCTGAGCCACAGGAGGGAGCTCACAGCCCGCACTGACAATCCCCAAATCTTCACGGTTCTTCAATCTGTTCCAGCAGTTTTTCAGCCAAACCAATGAGTCAGAACATCATGCCACCATTTTATCTCTTACTTCTATTATAGCACAGCTCTTCCTTTGATAGTAAGTGATGGGTATAATGACCTGTGATGTTCTAAATCTTTGTTCACGTGTGGGTGGGAGTGGGAGGATGGAAGTGCTGAGGGTAGAGAGTGATACAGATGAGTGTGGAGAAGCCACTATCTGACAGAAATCCTCTGCATTTTAATGTTATACTTAAAAACACAATCAACTCAGCCCCTCCATCTCTAAATCAGTTTAAAGCACGAGGAATAAGGTAAAGCCTTATGTGAACATAATATGTCTGTCCAGGTCACCTTGACAACCGTAACATGGCAACAATCCCTCTATATACAATAACCGGCTTGTTTTTGTCAGTTCCTTCTTTTATTGTTGTGCTGAGCTCAATGGGTCCACTTTTTTCTTTTTTTTAAAAGAATGCCCCTCTTTCATTGTTTCACTGCTCACCATCCCCATGGATACCACAGTAGTTGAGTAAATGAACACAACATGAATCATCAGCATAGTCTCACCCACTAATGAGTGATGAATGTGTGTGGTCATGACTTGATCCTGTGCTTAAACTGCTGTTAAATGTGATCGCTGCCCCCTCCTTCAGTGTGACAGCTGCTGCAGATACACAGGCACACAGATGTACAGTGACTTTGTCAGGACTCAAAAAAGCATTTTATTTTGCTGAGGGTGGCAGTTAACAATCACTACTACAGTTTATTTACATGTGGTTTACAACAGTATTATAATCATTTCTCTTCTACTGTGGTCTTGTGTACAAAATGCTCTGTATCATCCTACATATAAACATCATCAATAATGTTGCTGTCATTCTCCCTGAATACACAAACATCCTCCTGCCATCACTCTCACACCCCCCTCTCTTGTTCAGTAATTGCTATATCACTCTCTCTTCCTCTCTTCATTGGTATACAACATCTCCTTCACTTTCAGCTATCTCCGTCACCAACTCAATCACCGACCCCACCCTTGGCTGCCTGATCACAGCGCCCCCAGGTCGTGGCACGAGCGGGATTTCTGCCTCAGGAACTTGCCCACTTCTCGCTCTCGTGGGTAGCGGGGCACCAGGCTGGACAGGAAACGCTTGGCACGAGAGGTGATGCTCTCACGTTGGCCTCCTCCGCTCAGATCATCAGCGTTGGTCCCCGGGGGCCACGGGGGCTGGCCCCTGCCTAGCCGCACTGCACACTCAAGGAGCTCCGGGGTACGGTGATCCAGGGAGGCGGAGATCTCCAGGTACAGACAGTTGAAGAGGGCAGCGCTGGACATGGCCTCTGAGACGAGAGGGGATGAGACAAATGAACGGAACAGTCAGAGTGCATTATGTGATGCTCCTGCTTCACCACCAGGACACAGCAGCCAACACTGATACAGGTCAAACAAGCCATGCATGTGCAGGAGAAACTAGCAGAGCTACATTATCAGACATTTGGACTATTTTAGTGAATAAACAACAAAGCAACCTGCAGCAAAATGCAATTTAGTCGTCATCTTTTGGTTGTTTTGTATTAAATTGTATTAACTTTAAACAAAAAAAGCAGCACACAGTACAGTACAGTACAATACGGTGCAATACAGTACAGTGCAGTACAATACGGTGCAGTACAGTACAACAACTTCAGGATAGGTTTTTTTTATCTTTATTGGATGCAGCACAGGATCCCTGCTGTCGTAGGTGTTTTATCTTTAGTTCACCTAAATAAGCCTCTGTAACTGTAAACACTTGGTTTAATCAACATGTAATGAGCAATATTGTCCAACAGCGTACTATATGGTCTGTCACAGATAAAACACCTGTTTTGCAGGAGAAATTTCTGCATCTCAATTTTTGGTAGGCATCAGGATTTGGTAACATCTGAATCTGAATGTCAGGACTGATGTGACTGTTGTTTCCCCCTATTCTGTCCTCCCACTGTTTTTTTAAATCAAATATTCAGATTGATGTTCAAGACAGAAAACAGAGGACTCTTTTGGATATGCAACAGTCATGCATGTTTATATTGTGGCCACCCCTACTTCAACCTTGTTTTCTCAGAAATCATGTTGTGTATATTGTGTCTGAGCGTCGGTTGCTGTTGCTATGGAGAAAAAGGCATTCAATTTTGTGGCAAATTCAAAGCCTTTCCTTATAGAAATGACTGCACCCTAGATACTAATTTCATCCAGAACAGATCGAAACATCAAAACTGAATTCATTTCGTCTGCATATAACATTCGCCATATCATTTTTTTTTTTTAGCTTTGACCTAATATTATGCATTGGCATTACTGTGTACAACAGTATTTTATCCAAGATGACTGGATGATTCATGGGAGTCGCAGTTAACTTCTCCCCTAAAGTTTAAATGCCTACGTGCTTGTGCTTCTAATTTTCTATCACCTGAAAAACTCTTATTTCTGAATAGCAACACAAATTTTAGCAAACGCTGTTGCTTATTAAAATCATGATTTCAAGTTAAAGAGGAAGACTGAAACAAAGAGGTCTTCAGGGGCTTTCAGTCAGGATGTACGACATATACAGGCTTAATTACTAGTCGCCCATCTGTGAGTTGGAAAACTACATGAAAAATAGGCAGTGCGTGCTCAGTAAATCCTCCCTGGTGGCCCCCTCACACTCCCACACTGTGATGAAGCTGAAACACTGACATTTATTCTTTCACATATTTTACCCCACGTCAGTGTTTACTGACACAGATAAAGGGCAGAAAATGTCAACGCCAACTGTGAGGATGTATGCCTCTGCCAAAGGAAGCAATGAAACAGGAAAGGGGGAAAAAAATGGAAAACATGGAGGACTGTCTTACCTTGAGAGGATACCTCACGTGTGCGAACAAGGTCGCTCTTATTACCAACAAGGATGATGGGAGTTTGGGGCTGAGTCTCCCTTAGGAGCAGTCGGAGTTGAGCGGTGCGGTGGAAACTACGCCTGTCAGTCACCGAGAACACCAGAACACACACCTCACACTGCAGCGCTGACAGGTCCTGAGGGACAGACACAGGCAGACATACAGTGTGTTACAATAATGAGCATCAGTGCACAGCCAGTCAGTTGCAGTATAATGATGATGATAATTGTGCTGAAGAAAACTAATGACAAAAATTGAGTTTTGAGCATTTACCTAAAAATTCACCGCAAATAGACTCATGAACACTCCTGGCAGTTAACACACTCCTCTGTCTGACACTGAGCGTAAACACTTTACTTGGTCTCATGAATACTGTTGTCATGGCCTTATTTGCAGAATAACAGTGTAAGTGCAGCCTCGACAAACAGCCCATAATTGAATGCTCTATCTAAACTCCCCTGTGGTTTAGTGAGAAACTGCTATTGTGGATAGCACTGACTGCAACACACCTCACACTCCCAGCTACACAAACACACAAACACACATAACTCATCCTCTCAGAGCAGCGAGGAGACAAAAATCTCTAAAAATATTAAGTCCCTGAGTGAATTCTTCATGAAAACCTCATCCTGCCTTCAGCTGAAGCTGCCATGGTCCATTGACTTTTCATTTAGTTTGGATTAAGTAGGTTTGAGGACACAGCAAAGATGACTTTTACATTTTAATGATAGACACGGACGCAATGCTGCAAGTACATAAGAAAGTTCCTTAGAAGGCAATATCTCATTTTACAAAGACCAACACATGAGAATGCTCATATAAGAAAAATGAGTGTGTGTTTTCAGTATTTTCCAACACACAATCCACCTGAACAAAAATCACTCTTTTGGCACATCTGCTTCCTCTCTCACACTCTCACACTCTCTCTCTCTCACCCTCTCTCTCTCTCTCTCTCTCACATCCATACACAGCTGACTCTGAGCTGTACTCAAGGGAGAAGAAGTAAAGTGTGCACAACAACCTGATAATGAGCTTGCATGCAGATGCAGCAGATTTATTGTCACAGCTTTTCTCTGAGCTTGGCGTCATTTTTTTATGGTGCTATGAAGCACAATAAACAATGAAGGTGCTCCAGTTGTAGTGAGGATCTGTTTCTGCGCTGTAATTCCTATCCTCTGTGCGTGCCTTTTCTGTATGCTAATTGTATAAGCAACCTTTCCTAGGTGAATCATCAGTGCAGGGACAGTGATACAGTTATATTCATATTTATGTATGAATGGATGGGTACTATCTCCACACCCAGCTATGGTACTGTCGTGAGAGTATTTCCCACACATATATGTTAATATAAAGCATTATTCTGCATATATCTTATATATATGTATATATATACATGTGCGTGTGTGTGTGTGTGTGTGTGTGTGTGTGTGTGTGACATCACACATCATCAACACATTGTATACAGCCACAGAGAGGGCTCAGTGGTCTAATGAGGGACCAGGGAACAGGGAGTGTGGGAGCACTAAAGTGTTGTTTGGCTCACCTGTCTCCAGTTGTCATAGATAATGATGGTGCTCTCCTCCTCATCCACTGTTACTGTGCGCACATAACCCTCCCCTAAGGACAGGGACAGCAGTAGTTAGATCTCAGATGGAGTTGTGTGCTGTGTTTTATTTACCTCCTGCTCACTGTCTAAGACACAACACCGCAGGCCGCCTTGCAATGCTGAATTAGTGAAACAAATTTGTGAAACAAATGACTCTGTACCGTCAGAATCAACAGACGCAGTCCTGTCCATGTCCCCAGCGAGAGCGATGGCCAGGGAAGACTTCCCCACACCGTTTTGCCCCAGTAGAGCGATCCTTAAAGGCCCATCAGGTCTGCCCTCCACTGCCATGGCCAGAGTGTCGTCCAAGGCTGGGCTGAAGCTGATCGGGGAGGCAGAAGGCCCTGCTGCACCTGATATCCAATCACAATCATCATGGACAGCTTCCTCTCGTCTGAGCTGGTGCTTAATTGGCAGAGGAGTGCTTCCTCTGCGGAGAGTCGGGGTGCTGGACAGAGTCATACTGTCACACTGCAGGAGAGAAAACAGGACACTCTCTGTTACATAACATTTAAAGCAAGTCTCTATTCCCTACACAAATAGATCTTCCAACTATTTTGTTTCCACAAAACAGGGGGCATTGCAAGAGACTGAGTAGCCAAAATCTGTGCACAAGCTTGTCTTACATGAGTATTAGATTTTTGAGTTGAGCTTCAAAAACACTGGCTCCTACAATTCCTCTGAAACAGACCAACAGCATTTGTCATTAAACTTTTCTGACATCTGACATCTGATGTAACATAATGTAATCAAACTAGATAACATAATACAACAGCACTGAAAGCACTATAATATAATATAATATAATATAATATAATATAATATAATATAATATAATATAATATAATATAATGACCTTTCATTTCCAGTGACATTACA
>OMNW01015101.1:0-11171 GCA_900303245.1 Selene dorsalis
CTCTTTGAATCTGGACTTCTCTGGCAGCACTCTGTTTCCATGGCAACAATTAAAATAGGCCTGCATGCGCACACATACAGACACAGTTGATGGACACAGAGATACACACATACAAACACACACACACACACACACAGACACCAGCATACAGACAATTTGCAATAAGCATTGATCATGTAAATGCAGTGATGTAGTCCAGCACAGTTCACTCCACTGTAACCTGTTTTATACGCCACGCTTAGCATACAGACCCCTGAAACATTTTACATGTGAACACACACACACACGCACGCGCACACATATACACACAAAGGCACTCAACACAAATACACACACGCCCCCGGGGTACAGATTATATTAGCCACCGCACTGTGTAACTGCAATGATCATTCAGAAAGATGAGGCCATTAAAAAGTCCCATATAGTGAGTCAAAGCATGTCTCATAAAGAAACACAAAAGGCGAGTATTAAACTGTGGATTACATGAGCGAGGTTATGACACTAAATGACCCCATTTCCCCGTCAGCCAGTCCTCGCGTCTCACCCACCATTTGCTCTATTAGCCACACCAGCGCACACAGCAGCCGTATCAGTTACACACGGGTGGACTGCAGATAGCCTCCACCAGCCCAAGACCCCGAGGTCCAAACCCCTACACACACACACTTTTCTGCCTTTTCTCAACTGTTTTTAATGAGATAAGTTTTTTCTGGATGCACATGCAGACATATTTGACTTTAAAAAATGCAAAGGGATCCATCTAGACACAAACTAATCACACCCTTTTTAGTATATTGGAAAACACTGACAAAAAAAAATAGATCTTATCTTATGTAGACTAAACACGAAAGTAGATGATCAATCAATTTGCATCAGGTTAATGAACAGAAATGGAATCATCAGCAAAAATGTCGACATGGTCACACTGTTGTTATTCCAGCTTTCAGTATAATATCTGGTTTTCTTACTCCAAGTGTCAGTGAGACAAAAGAAAAGACTTTAAAGCCGCTGAAAACCTTGTGTCAAATTTACACCAACACAACTGTTGTAAACCACACACTTGGCCTGATATGTTTCCAGGTTCGGCAGATGGTTGGCTATTTCTGGGGAGGGGGTGGGACATGCATCATACAAACCGCCACATCTTTGGTGTTGCGGCCTTTTCTGATCGGAAATCTTTTAATCAACTTTTCTTTTCCTTCTAATGTCTTTGCTGTTCTTTCTGCTTCATTCATAACTTCGTGGGTGCAGATGATCCACCAACTGTCATCACCAACTGTCACCTGGTTTGATTCAAATATTACCGAACTGTGATTGGTGCGCAAAACACAGACGATGTTTGAGATGTGAAATCACGAAAACCAACAGTGCGCTCATTCTCAAGAGGCTGACCTGAGGGAAAATGTTTTCATGTGCTCTGTGATCAGACTCTTTTTGGCAACATTTCATACACCAAACAATTAACTGATTACTTGAGAGAGTCATCAGCAGATTTATCGAAAAGTCATTAGCGGCAGCTTTTGTTTTGTTGCCAGTTTTTAATGCTAATCATGCTGTTTCCCTGTGTTTGTGCCACCCAGGATGGGCTTTACAAGCTATTGCTTACGAGCGGCTGCAAGACACTGTGGTAAACACACATAAATTCCTGCTGACAGATCTCAAAAGATTTTAATGAGTAAATTGTTGGTGAATGGCTAATGTTCTAACTCTATACAAGATCTATCACGCTGTGGCAACAAAATGTTTGAGATCTGTGAATAGGAAGCGACGTTTCCTTTCAAATGCAGAATATTATTTATGCATCAGGATTAAGGAGAGGGAATTTCTCCTTCTTCTGCTCTGGTCCTTTTACTGCCTGGTGTGTGAATGTTTCCTACGGCGTCCGTCAATTAGGTAAGAACACAGTGTTTCAGTTAGTTACCTGTCTCAACCAAACAAAACCAGGTACTAAGTGGAACCCAAATGGACTATAAATGCAGTCATAACCACTAATGAACATCCAGGCTGGCATAGCTCATACTGCAGTAGCGGAAAGTTGACAGAGCAGAGGTTATGAGGCATGACACAGCTCTGTAATTGGCTCCTCTCTTCTTCTTCTTCTTCTTTTTTGTCAGCTATACATCACATAATAACAGGAAGTACAGGAAATACACAGCGGAGCTCTGCGTGTGTCAAACGCAGACCAGCTATCAGAAGGCCGGCCATTATGTGATCCACACGCACACTTATGCAATCAGGGAAATTGGCTTTCCAGTTTATCAAAATACTTTTCTGTGGCTTTACAGGTGAAACAACAGGCAGCTTATTGTTTGAGTTCTGTATTTAATGTATGACTGAACTGCACTTTGTTCCAATCACAGCCCATTCTGCTCTCACAGTAATAAATCCACACAGGACAGGAAACATTACTGCCGTGAATGGTTTGTGCGCTCGTGGGCAGTATAAATGTGTGTGTGCAGTTGATGAATTTGGTTTGAAAGGTTGTGAACAGTGGTAGCAGTGGCTTGCTCTCTCTAATGCATTTTTAGAACTGACATTTATGTTTTTTGTTCAAATGAAAGCCGGCAGGGAATATAAAAAGGTAACCTCCGTGCTAATCTTTAGAGATGAGGTGGCTCTGATTTGAAATTGATTCTAAGGCGCGCAGTACATGACAATATTAAAAACATTTTTCAATCCTTGGTAGCATTTTTGAGAAAGCCAGAACCCCCCCCACTCCATCCACCCACCCACTCTGCCTTGGGGGATGTGACCAGGCCACAGTGCAGGTCACTGAGCCGCATGCTGATGAGAAGAGAAATCAGCTGGATGCTGGAATCACTGCCAAACCTACGATACATGAGAATATGAAAGAAACGTCCATCTAATGCGAGAACTCATTATAACCTGCTCTGATAAATATTCATGTCGCCTGTCTGTGCAGCCTGCTGTGGAGGTGGAAGGTGTGTGTGTGTGTGTGGGTGTGTGTGTGTGTGTGGTTATGTGTTTGGACCTGTGTCTGTACATGCTGTTCTGAAGCAGCCACTCACCAGCCCCCTCACTAAAGAAGACCAGCCAGGCTTTGCAATCACATGTTCGCCAAGGCTCCCGGACCAAGCTCCTGGCATAATGGTGTCTACTCCCAGAAAGAGGGGACACTGAAGCGCCCATCGCTCTCTTCCACCCCAGTTCCCCTTTCTCTTTCTTTTATTGTAACTCTATTTATCTCTTTCTCTCTCTGTTTTATCATTTTGTCCCCGTGAACAATGCTTCCTCTAAATTCTGCCACTTATCTCTCTCTTGAGCTTGCACTCTCTCATCGCCCTCTTCTCATTATGTGGTAAGTGTCAGGTTTGTCGATGGCGTTATTTGCATGAAAACTGAAGGACAACGGCGCCGGGCAATTTTTCACATTTACTGCCGGGTTTGATATTTAGGAGGACAGACAGAAGATGGCATGGGACAACAATCTCCCTATATCTCTCTGCATGACTTCAAAGCATCTATGGTGCATGTGCTTTATCTTAACCTGCTAAGTCAGGCGTGTTGGAGTAGCTTCATTTCTCCTTTTAATTGAAACGAGAATGTCACGATGAGAGGCTCACAGCCGCAGAATAAGTACCAGCAGTTTGAAAAATCGCCCGTTACGTCAAACCCACACACTCTTGAGGCTACTTATGAGTATAATTCTTTTGTCGGTGCTAGCTTGTGATTTCATTAGAAGATATGAACAGATGAGGAGAAACTTCATCTTTTAATGCTCTGCAGGGACAAAAATGTCATTTGGTGCTGTACAGTGTTTCTCTATGTTCCCCTGCTAAATGCATGGGTGGCACTGTGTCCTAAAGCAGAAGCAACACTGACAGGTGATGGAGGGAAAAATGTAACCGGAACAACGTCACAGCAGTCAGATGTCGGGGGCAGCTGATCACACCACCACAACCGGTGGCACCATGGTGGGTGGCAGGAAGAGAACAGACAGTTAAGACCTTAAAGGAGACATATTGGGGTGTCGGGTGGCTCTGTGGTTAGAGCAGGCGCCCCATATGCAGAGGCTACAGTCCTCACTGCAGCCAGCCCCGGATCAAAACCCACATCGGGCAGAACCTTTGCTGCATGTCATTCCCCCTCCCTCTGCCTCCCCATTTCCTGTCACTCTTAAAAAAATCAGCAAAAATCCTAAAAATATTTAAAAAAGGAGACCTATTATGAATATTTTACTGCTTTTTGCTTACCATGGTGTCAGTCTTGAACACCTACAGAGTAGCTCTGTATGATTTTTCAGCTCCAAAAACTCCTTAGCTGTCTCGTACGGATGTCAAGAAAAATCACGATTTCAACCGCTATGCAGCCACGTGTTGGACCCTGAGTCTGTCCTACGGTTTTCATCTTCTTTGCGGAAGGAAAACAGTTGCGATTTTCCATATAGATGGCGGTTTGGGGCGGGCGTCGTGGGCATGTTTTGGGCAGATCCCTTGCAGTTTGGGCATTCTCTGAGATCTCGTTACCGAGCGTTCAGAGAGACTGGAAACCATGTGAAATCTCGTTGGTGGATTACGGCAGGACCCCTATAGCTCATGTTGTGCAAATTTGCAAAGGTTCAGCATGGACATATGACACTATAACATCGTAAGGATGTTCTAAAGTATGGAACAGCATAATATGTCTCATTTAACTGTAACACTTGCTGTTGCCTTTAAAATCTCCTCTTGAAACTCATGTTTGCGACTGTGTCTCTTACCACAGGTTAAAATTGGCTGTTGTTAAAACACAGAAAGCTGTAAACAACAAAAGCAGACGGAGCAGAAATGTCCCTTCTAGACAGACACCATTTAGTCCAAGTTCTGGTTGATCTGAAAATTAATACATGGTCTCTGAGCTCTGGATAATTAGACATACAGATGTTTGTTATATATGGAATAATTATGGCAGGAGGAAAGCGGCGGGGGCGCAGTCACTTCCTGTGCATAAGGACTATGATTACGCCTCTGCAAAAATTTCCTACTTTATAAGTTGAGTGTCTGCGTGTGCAACTGTGTGTGTGTGTAACCTGCTGTACAGTGCTGTGTCCTCCAGTGGCTTGCAGCTCTACACCTCCCCTGCTTGTCTGTGTCTCTGCTCCAGGCTTGCTGCATCCGTGATGAACATGACAGAGTCCCAGGTGAGCCGACTAAACTCCCTCTGCAATCACGGACCAGCTACAGAGAATGTCGGCCCACCCGCCTCGCTTTCAGCCATTTTGGTCTGAACAAGATGCATGTAGATATTAAAAAAGAATCTCTGTCTCTCTTGCTCTCCAGCTGGTGCAGCCCCCGTCCGGGAGGGAGTCTGGCTCAAACGCTCATCAATATTATCCACAGGTCTATACATATTTTCCAATTCAGCCAGGCAGAGGAACCAAACGCGCTTTAGGCATCATCTGGAACAAACTATTGATCTCAAAAATCTCTGTTTGTTTCTTCTTTTTATTTATGCACATATTTGGTAGCATGTTTTAATATCACTCTGAATAGCTGAGGAGTTTTGTTTGTACAAACATTATTAAGGTCTACATTTTAAAATGAGAATTATTCAGGGAATAGTTTACAATGATGCCATGAGGGGTTCAAATGTAGGACAAGAGTTTCCTGGTGCCAGACTTGCACTGTGAAACCGTCTCTGCACTTTTATGGCTACTTAAAGTTTAATTAACATACCTGTATTTAATAATTCCTGGATTAGTAATTAAGCCTGCAACAATTTTAAGTATTAAGCAACAGATAATAATTAAGGTAATGAAAGTATGGCATTGATATATTGTATCTCTATTGTCATGTTACTGGGAAACAGGCGACATGAAAAATCTTTTAACACATCATGAGTCCAGAAATTGAAGACTGGTTTACAGTGAATTCAATATGACAGGCTGAAGTTGACCCATACTCAGACAAGTCTTAACTGTGTGTAGATCTTGTATGGGATGAAATGTTAAGTAAGCCCTGTGACAAATCATGCTGTTTCACCCAATTACAGGACAGTATGACGTGAGCATCCTTAAAATGTTTTTAGAAAATGATGAGGATCATAAAATTCAAGCTGTCTCCTGGCCAAAGAGGCTGCTGTGGATGGGGTCAGGCGCTAAAGCATGTTTTAGCCACTTAAAAAATGAAAGACACAGAAAAAAGCAGCCATCAGCTGTGAAGATTTCACTTCATTTTGGATGTTTCCACCACTGTATCTTGGGTTAGGGTTTGATAAAAGAGCCCTTTTCTTTGGCACCACTGTTTGTTAACCAATAATCTACCATATTCATGATTATGCGAAACCCACACACTATCACACTGTCCAATGCCACAGATCAGATTTATTTTTGTTTTGGGGGCTGGTTCTGTCCACAGCAGAGTCCTAGCAGTTTCACCACTCTACATATACTGCAGGGAACACACTGACTATGGATACATATCTCTCACACAACCCCACCTCCAATAAAACAAACTATCCCTAAACTTACGCAGGTCTACTGGACTCTAACAACGTCCCATGGCTACGGACATTTCCCTCTGGTCCAGTGCTCTCTACCTCTGTGGACCAGCTTTTATAAATGTATTGCTCACTCTAAACTATCTATTGATCTGCACTCTTACGGTCTTACAAAAGATAACATCCCCAGCCTAATCATAAGGTAGACCACTGTCTACTGCTCTTATATGCCCTGTTAATACTATTTGCTCTCCATTAAGATATCTCTTCATTGTTATGTATCAGTGATTCATCTAGGATTCCTCATAGATTTCTGCTCTGCTGAATCATTAGACAAAGCCTCTATGTTAACGCCTGTGTTCACTGGTAGACCAAGTACATTTATGACAGTTGAAAAAAACAAATTATGGCCTTAATCCATCTATAACTGGACAACTAAAGTGCATGTAGACGCATTACTCCGACTAAAAGTGGACTTCTCTACATCCGACTAAAACACCCAGATAATGCGTTTTTCTTCTGCATGCATATGGCCTAATCTGAATGAAACTGGACAATGCATGTCCACATGCTTCACAACAGTAGCAAACTGATTACTGGTCATGAATGCTGGGGAAAATCTAAGTGTCCCTGCCGCCGGACAGCACGTTTGATATCAACACTGTCCCCACCCACAACAAGGGTGATGCGCTGTTCCTGGCCACTGAGCTGCCCAGTGAGCCCTCACAACCTTCCAAGAGCACCGGAGCCCCAGATTCACTGGGCTAATTTACAGGGCAGACAGAGTCACAATGTGAAGCACTGTCTCATCATTCCCAGAGAGGCAGCAGCTGTTGAACGCCTGCAGCTGTTTGATGATGTTCTGGTCCTGCAGCAAACACAAGCGTAATGCATTATCAACTTGTTCGTCCACACACTTCTTTCAAGCCACGGGTCATAACAGAGCACAAACAGTTTTGTCTAGGCTCAGGTGGCGTGCGTGTGTGTGTGTGTTCGTCCAGGTTGCGTGTCTCTGTAGTCATGTATGTTCGTTAGTAACCCTTCTCCATCTACCATCAGCTGTTTATTTTTGCATATCGAGTCTCCCATAGACACAAAGACACTTAAACACTTCAGATTGACAAATGTGTTTTGACAACACTCAGGGAGATAAGCACTCGGTCTCCAGGATCTCTCCCAGGGACACGTTTCTATTTACACCTACTCTGCCTCACAGAAGAGACGCTTAATCTTCTCCATGATTTGTGGCTTCAGCACCAAAATCCCTCTCTCCACTCTGTTCCTTTTTTCCCCTCCATCCTTACTTTTCTTTCTGCTCCCCTCTCCCTTCTGCCTCATTTTATCTACTTGCTGTCTCTCCTCAGCTGCCTTGCATCAGCATTAGTGCTTCAGTCCATGTGTCATTGTGAAAGACCTCTACGGGAGCGTTTATATGCATGGTGTTATGCAGCAGACTGCATTGTCTACCGAAAGGTAAAGCTAGGTACAGTGTATTGAGTGACCCCCCCACACCCCACCCCCGTGCCAATAATGGCGCTGTAATCACTTTAAATGTGTTTTATTGTCAGCTTTTCACAGATTAGAGCAGCAATAATCTGTCCTGCTCCATCCATCTCATTCCAAGCTGTTATTTTTGGCACCAGGTTTCTGCCTTTTTGGATTAGTAGGTGTGCAAGAGGTTTGTTTGTTTGTTTGTTTGTTTTTCTTTGTCGGGCCGAGTGTGTTCATGTGTGTTCACGGTTTTATAGAAATGTATCTGCACCGCTCCATTGTGGGAGAGAATAATCTGTGGTGGATGTGGCACGGGACGTGTTTCTTAAAGGCAGATACTGGAACAGGCTGCGTGCTCAAAATCTGCCTCTCTGAGTGGAATCAACATCTCATGGTTACGCTTGGATAAATCAAAACCCTATCCCTGAAATATGCTTAAGAAAGAACATGGCCTAATCCACCACTGTACTGTGTCTGCTGTGTCCGCCAGTACAATGCACACATCACTAACCCTGCAAAGTGAAGACGACAAAAAAGAAAAAGCACATTTTTCAGTTCACTGTAAGGAACTTCTGCTCTGCGTTTGAGTTATCCACCTTATCATCTATTATTTGGCCATATCTTGATTATGTCGTAAGCTCTAATCAAAACCCTCATGTTAGCATGTAATAACGAAAATGTGAAAAAAAAAAAAAAAATCACCCACCCATCGTTTTTTACAGACCCGTCTAATTCCCGCCACCTCAGCTAGCTCACTGTATGAAAGCTATCTCCTCGCTCTCCCCTGAGGCTGAATATTGACTGATGACTTTCATTTTCAGCTATCAGTTCTGTTACTAATTTTACACATTTCAATTAACTCCAGGTATTCTTGCATGGGGATCTGCTATGATTAGAAGCTGCATGTGGATGGATTTCACCATCCAAGCCTTGATGCCACCATTTTCACTTTTCAATACAGAGAGGCCACACATGTCTCCGGCGTTTCTTCCGATGCCGTTTTTTTGCATGATCATCACAATTTTCTTGCAGACGTAAGGCTGTCACGGCTGTCTCTCCCGCAGTCCTCTCAGGCTGGTGTGCCGAGCGCCTCTCTCTCTCTCTCCGCTACGGGACGATGATGAGACTCCCCACGGGGATAATGACATCTAAGAGCGTCTCTCCAACGGATGTCCCCCGGATTTAATCCCACCAAACGCTCAGCCATGAGAGAGGGAAGACGCACACCCCTGGAGAAGAACAGCAGCACTGTGCATGGACATGGACAGATGGGGCGGGTTTGCCAGTTCAACAGGCAGCAGCCACTGAGATTTGCCAAAAAAAGACAGTTAGTCAGTCTGCCTGGCTCAGCGGCAGACATCCAGCAGGAACAGAGAGCAGACAGGAACAAACAACATTGCCACAGGTGAAAACCTGAGCATTGTGGGTGGCACTGGAGTAAAAACTGGTCTCCGCAAAGCTAAGACAGCTTTTCTAATGGAGAACAGTATGACAGGATGTCTACTGCAGACACACTAGAGATAAAATGCCTGGGTGAAGCTGGATGGTATGTTCTCTGTGAGCTGATAATATCATCCTCCTGGATAAAAAGATGCTTTTCAAAGCACCTGTTACTAGTCAAGAAATTCGCCTTTACCTGCTCCCATCAACAACAAGGTCAACACAAGTGGTCAGCTGCATGTTAACAACTCTGCAGTCTGTACAGATTCAGCGTATTGCTCAAGGACACTTCTACAGGTCAGACACTCAGTAAAGGACAGTACGACATCTCCGTCACTTCAGTTTAAGATGCTGAACAATGGTGTGGTATAGTTTAGTACATATTAATACTGATAAAATATGGGAGAGACATAAAAAAGGAATAAACACTCTGAGCTAACAGCTGATATTATAATATTGTAATAAATAGTTGTATCTTTCTAAAATGAATCTAAAATCTGAAATACATAAAATAAGGACTGCACTTACATAGCACTGCTCTAGCCTTATCAACTGTTAGGGAAAAATTCTGAGGTGATGCGGGAAGAAGAAGAAGCACCGGAGTTTTGGATGTTTTATACTGAAGAAGTTTATTTGTACTGGATCAAGGGAAGAGTCATAACATGAGTGCGTGATGCCACCTCAACTCTGAGGGCCGGACAACAAAGTTCAGATTCTTATACTAGGTAGGTAGACAGAGCCTGCAAAGGGAGATGTGCTAACATTCAATTGGCTATTGGGCATAAACATTAAGGTAAAGATTTACACCTCCTAGGTGATTGGAGAGCAACAGTCGTTTCTCTCTTCTCACACAAAGTGTTATCCAGTGACAGCCCCCGTTATCACCTACCTATGCAGCTGTGTCTGGAAACAACCAACCAAACAAATTTAAGACGCAAAAGGAGGGAACATGGCCTTGGCATGTTCCTGGGAGAGAGCGCAGGGCAGATAACTGTCTCTTGCAGTATATCTAACAAAAGGGCATCTCATTCTTAGCTCTCAACTATAAACACAGAGGGATTGACCTTTAACCACACAAACTACAGAGGAATGAAAATTCTTCCCTAACATCAACCTCCTAAAATCCTCAAGCTGCATTCAGCCTTTCACACAGCACACCTATTAGCATATGCTTATAGCCATCAGTGGCAATGTGTAGGTTCAGCATCATGCCCAAGGACGCTTCAAAACGTGGACTTCAACATGAGGAGCTGGGAGTCGATCTACCAACCTTGTGATTGGTAGAGGACCCACTGTAACCCATTGTCGCACAGCAAAATTAAGCAAATTGTTATGTTGTTAACAACTGAACTAACTTGCAGTCACATGGATGGCGACTGGAATCATCATAGACGTATGAAGACAACCCCACACACACTCCACCCTCTCATTCAGTTTGGTGACGCACCAACTGCAGACGGTTTACTTCTGATTATTCACGGATGCAAATACAACCAAATGATAGCTCTGACTACCGAGAGCATGTGTAAAAGATGATCTGACTCCAGCTCAAGTCAGGAGACCTCCGGAGCCTCTCTGCTGCCTGTCGCCATGACTACCAAGAAGACTCCATTTGCTGCGCTATAGTCAGCAGAGTGAATCGCTCCAGTACATTCAATTAGCAACCCATTATCATTCATGAGTTTGTTTGTGCAAAGCTGTAAGATTGAATTCCAGTTAGTCCTTCCTCCTCGCACTCGCCCGCTGATGTAATGTAAAGGGAGGCAGAGGTGACAGCACCACAGCGGCGGCCCTGCGCTCCA
>OMNW01015102.1:0-19425 GCA_900303245.1 Selene dorsalis
CTAAAGCCTTACTCCCCCGACTGGCGTTCAGGTTTCCACGGTGGCTGACTGACCTCTTTTCCTTGTCGTATCAAGGCGCGCCTTCTTTTTTCTGCTGTTGAGGACGATGGTGTACTTGGTGTGTGTGTGTGTGTGTGTGTGTGCGTGCGTGCGTGTGTGTGTTATATTGTTTCCAGACCTGGAACTAATACCATTTAAAACCCTATTAAACACCTTCATGTGGGATTGATTTATGTTTGCTAGCACAATAGCTCCCTCCTCATCCCCAAAACCCAAAAGCCAATCCAGGCAGGCAGAAGCAATCAGTCGTTAAAAAAGTCTTTGATGGGATTTTGAATGCTATTTGCTCCCAGATCTGTGTTGTATATTGTATATGATACACACTTTTGGACTCATATGTAAATTTGCATTAATTGCTGACTAACAGCGAAAGAATATTCTATTTAATTCCTTCTCTCTTGGCTGTGGGATCCTAGATGTTTAACTGCATGGATGTACTGTATCTCTGCAGAGTCAACTAGCAGCTGTGTGATTTTTACACAAAAATAAAAACGGCACAATATTTTAAACTCTGTTCTCCTCGTTGACTTCTTCATCGTAAGATTTAAGAAAATGTTCCTGAACTTTGACTTGTAAGTATAAAAGAAAAACGTTTGAGGACTAAGCAAGGTGAAGCAGTTTAGGGAACTAACTCCAACTGATATATGATGATATTTACCCAAAAAGTACGGTGGCCCTTAGAGGTCAATGCACACCAACTTTAGAAAGAACTTCCAAATAGATTAAAAAAACAAAAACAAAAAAAACATCTGTATCAATTTGACAACACATGCAAGCCTTAGCTGTAATTTATTGTGAACAAAGTTTAGTTTCCGCTGTAGCTGTGTTAAAAATAATAATGTACAGCTGCAAGTTTTGGCACCACAGTACACAGATCAAGTTGAATGAACGGTAATTGCATGTGCAAAAGTTTGTCAAGAACTTCGTCAGATAACAGAAATGAAACTTTAAGGTTGTGAAGCCGTCGCTGTTTTAGAAAACGAACGGATTCTGCTAAATGTGAGTAAACTCACCACTGACGATCTGCGGGCACAGGAACAAGCTGTGTGAGCAAGACAAACCTAAAAATATCTGAAGAGACCTGCAGGAAGAGTGGGTGAAGATTTCCAAACCGGGAACAGACAGACGAGGGTGTTATTGAACTTTAGTGTCTGTGATTTGAAGAAAGACTCACTGAAGCGTCTGCAGGTGTTGTGCTTCTGCCTTAAAACTTAAAACAACAAAAAAAAGGAAGAGAAAAAGTAATCTGCACAAACGTTTGCACAACTCCAGGCGTTCACCTAACTTTATTTGTGTTTCACAGTAGGAGTAATGGCTATAAATAATAGAAAATGCACCACTGTGTAACTGATAAACCATACATATGTTTAATATGAAGACCGTTAAATCACACTAATGTGAACTATGTGACTATTTATGCCATAGAGTCCATCTTTTTTTCTTTAACTATGTAGTTGTTGAGACTATCAAATAAACCAGTTCTTTACACTAAGGAACATTTACCCAAAACACTTATTTGTAAGAGTAATAACACAGTTATAGCATTCTTAAAATATGGTGCAAGTGCATTGTATATATTCTCTGAAATGTTTTATTTAACAGAGCTGTTAATTCCTCTTTAATGTGTCAGTCACCTCAAGAACTCAGACACAGGCTCACAGTAAAGAGACACAGCAGGTTTGAGCAGGTTTTATTAAATCTCTATGTATTGCTTCATTGCTAGGCTGTTTTTTTTTTGTTTGTTTTTTTTACAGAGGGAATTATTAAAGCGATCCTGAATTATCAACGTCTGTCTTCAGCAAATTTTCCTTCTCCAATCAGCGACTTCAACTCCAGCCTCCAGCAACCGCTTCAACCAACTCAGGTCAGACTTATCAGAGATCTGTCGAGGGCTCGATCAGGTCATTAAAGCCACTGAAACGGCCTGAATTTATACATTTGTTACAGCAAATCAATTTATTGCTCCATGAAACTGTTCCAGAGAAGATGAGGAAATTAATCTAGTACAAGTGTTAGAAAGGCTGAGAGAGGGGAGAAGAGAATAAACCCGGTGTGATAAGAGGCCCAGTGTCAGGCCAGTTATCTGTTTATTATATCTTTTCTTACAGCAGGACAAACAGCTCTAATGTAACAGTATAAATCTCTGAGTTTAAACTGGGTCATTTGCAAAAGCAGGACTCTGAGGGGGGGGGGTTTACAACAGGATTAGTGGGTCGGCTTCAGGCTGTTGTTTCTTGTTTCTTTCTTTTCAGGTGTGTTTCGATGAATCCAGAATATTTCCTTGAGCAAATCCAAATCTGAATTTATTTGACCACACTGTGGAAAAAAAAGAAGAGAAAGTGACATCAGAGAAAACGCAACGCTTCATTTTCATCCCATATGTACAGAAACCCTGAGAGGCCATAAATTCATACATTTATAGATTTCCTCTGTTTTGATGATGAGATTTTTTTTTTTTGGAAATCGAAAAAAAACAAAGGCAGCATGTATATTGGTTGTTTATTGAAGGAAACATATATATATATGTATATATTATAAAATGTACAAAAATATGGCTGCTCAGGGCTTCCATACATATGGTCCAAGTAAAGCAAATCTGTCACACAGAAAATAATGAATATAAGCTTCAAAAGATAAGGTGACAATTTAATATACTTTATTTTTACGTGAGGAAAGATATGAGGAGGACGAACTGTATTTCCTAAAATGTGGGACTGTTCCTTTAAATGAGACCCATTCAACACTTACACACTGGTTTCCTTGTAGCGGTCCAGAGCCTCCTGGGCCACGACCTCGGAGAACTTGGGGTCGGTCCAGGGGATGTCGCCCGGCACCGTGAAGTTCATGGGAGGAGAGTCGAAGAGCTGCACGGACACATTCGTCTCTCCGGGTTCCTTCTCCTCACCTTCTTCTTGCTCCTCGCCGTCTTTGCAGATCACCTGGAGCACAGGGGGGGGAGGGGTTTCAGCTCATCCTGTTGCACTACTTGTTAGAGATATAAAATCACCAGTGATGACTTATCAGTCATTATAAATATTGGACCATTAGGAAATCAAATTAACTTTGACCTTTGACCTCTGACCCTCAAAATCCAATCAGGTCATCCTTGTGCATTCCCTCAAGGCAATGTTCTGATTGGTCAGTTTGTAGCACAACACTATTTGCACATTCTCATTGGTCAGCTTGTGGTGATCTAATTCGATTAACCAAATCAAACATGCCAAAACAAACCAGCCAATCACATTACAGCTGAAAACCAATAAAAATGTGAACACACAAACCATCAAACAAACCAAACCAGTCTATTTCTGTAGATGCTGAGTGTTTCCAGGCTCCTCAGAGCAGATGGACAGATGGGGCCTGAATAAGAAGACAAACGGTGATTTACCGTCTGAAAGCGGAAGATGCCGTCCCTGCTGTTGGTGATGTTTGCCAGAGACGACACCCAGCCAAACTGCTTGTTGAACAGGTCCAGGATGGAGGAGGTGTTGAACATGTCCTCCTCAAACCTCTGCAGCTCGGAGTTGTACATCTGAGTGAAACGCTCGGCCATTGCCAGGGCCTGCTCCAGCTCCTGCTTCAGGGGGCTCTCCAGAGGTTTCTTTCCTGAACAGTCTGTGAGGGAAAACATCATCATCATCATCATCATCATCAGGAATTAGGGGAATAATATAATCAATACTTAAAAAATAGATAATAATATAATATAATCTCTGGTCAGTGGTCTGGCTCTGCAGCAAGGTTACCATGGTGATTTACTCATGTGTTTGCTGTCTCAGTCCGGTCCTGTCCCAAACCTCATTAACACACAGGAAGTTGTCACATAATTGGATCTCGGTCTTTCTGAATCTTTCTGGTCATTCATTTGAATATCACTTCCTGTTTTCTTTATGATCATCAGTTCTAATTAAAAACATCTCCGGCTCCTCGTTCAGGTTTCTACTTCCTGTTTCCCATTAGAGCCAGACTTTCTAAAAGGTTGTTATTATTTGTTTTATGACATTTTACATAATTAATACATATTACTTTTGCTGCTTCTATGTTTGTAGCTTTCTTGTTTCTTTAGTGTATCATTGTCATCTCTTCTATACAACGTGTTTCTAGTGTCCCATGTTTACATCTTGGATCCATGATGACACTGGACAAAGTAAGGACCACATCACCAGAGAGCGATCTCACCGATGTGTTGGATGTCTTTGCACTTCTGACACTCGTCGCGGAACTTGATGCAGCCGGCCGAGTTGCGGCGAATCTCCCTGCAGGTCATCCTCCCATTGCCAAACGGTCGGGTGATCACCACGTCCTCGTTCACGCTGCCGTCTGAAGTCAAACACACACACACACTTTCTCTCAGTTCTGCTAACACGTTTACATGTTTTTCCCAAAAAATGGTGGAGCAATTTTCTTTTTAAATAAAATATTCAAAAAAAATCATCTGTCTTTGATTACAGAATTTTTCACAGATGGAGAAAAAGATATTTCACTATTTCACTTTTTTTTTTTACTTTACTAAGCTCTCATCTTAAGTCAAAAATCATACCCTCATTTGGAGCAACGTCGGTGTCGATGTCCATCATGGAGTCCATGGATCCAAAGAAGTTCCTGCCCATTCCCATCATGGGGGAGAACAGATTTTGGAAGCTGTGGAAAGGGTTGTTGAAAAGAGAGCGAGTCACGCGCCTTGGATTAGGGCCGAGAAAGAAACTGGGAGCCATGAAGGGCCAGAAGCTTCCCTGTTCAGCCACCTGAAGAGGAGGAGGAGGAGGAGGAGGAAGACAGACAGGGACAGAGCTGATGACTGCGCTCCGGGTTCAGACAGGAATATACAACACATCACTCAGAAACACTGCACACCGAGGGAGTCTGGTGTTGGTCTGTACCTTCCTGGTGTCTGAGTAAATACTGTCCACGCCGTCGGCCATCTCCGAGTACTTCTCCTCCAGCTGCCTGAACTCTCTGCTCTGTCGCTGTCCCTCCTGCTCCAGGACGTCGATCTTCTCCCCGTTGATCCAGATGGAGAACGGAGACGTCCTGTTCAGCACCTCCTCCAGCTGCAGAAGACACACCACCGATCTCCTTTTTAAATCGTACACACTCACATCTGAAATTTCAATAAAAAAGCCGGTATCAACTCCTCATGAAGGAAGTGTGTGTCTCACCTGGCGTCCCACCAGTCCTGATCCACTGCTGCAGGTCCTGGAGTAGTATTTAACGCAGGTGTTCTTCAGACAGGGCTTACACTCCTCCCACAGAGCCTTCATGGTCTCGTTACAAACCTCCTCCTCCTGCTCCAGCTGGGCCTCCATCTCCTGAGCCTTACGCATGGCCTCCTGCGGTAGAACATGGAAACCATCCTCAAACACTGTGCAGTCATTGCTAGTTCATTATCACTGTGTCCCACTTCCTGTAGGGCACGTTCCTGTGATCATGTCGAGAGCTTTTATGAGTATGAGTGTATATCATGAGTACTGGTACTGGTACTGGTACTGTAATGGTCCTGGTTGAAAAGGGTCTCAAACTGGTTTGGTCTTGGTCTGGACTCGGGCTCGGGTTAGGTGGTCCTGAACACAACACTACTCTTAATATACATTTTTTCCTTTATGTCTCCATCTATACTATCTATTCATCTTTCTATATACTCTTTGCTCTTGGAAGATGCTTTATAAATAAAGCTATTCACTTGTAGTTCAAGACTGAATATTAATTTTTTATTTGCGTGAAGTTTGGAAAGAAAACGTTTTTTTTTAAAGATATTTTTAGAGATATTCAGTTTTTCTTTTGTCCTGTCAGGAAACTTTCCAGCTGTTTCTCATTTCACTTTTCACTTCCACACAATAAAATAACAGATAAAACATCTGGTCTCTGGTATAAACTACTGGGCGTAGTGCTGTGCAGTGATTTTAAAAGCATATTAACTGTTCTACAATGGTTTAGTCAGCTCCACCGGGACAGAACAACCTCCTCTGCTTTTTTTTTTTTTCAGTGACTCATATTTTAACTCCCACCAACAGACTGTATTAACAAAAACACTGTCAATCCAGTTCTTCTATATAAAGAACCACTGTCTCTGTCCTCTGGCATCAGCGCTGATATGTGACACTGATATAACGTACGTCTTTCTGCTCCTTGGTTTTCTGCAGGCTGTCCAGGAACTTCTTGTGATCCTCTGAAGATTTCTGCATCACGCTCTTCATCTCCTTCACTCCAGTGATGGCGTTTTCAATCTGTTTATCCAGATACTTCTCTCCCTGAAGGGAGAGCTCTGCAAAGACAGACGCAAACATCACCTCTGCTCATTTCTTACTTTGAGGTTGTTATTCTGTCACTCTGCATGTTCACTCTTCCTCTATTTTAAATTGAAGAACACATTGAAGTAGAGACCTCACAGACAGTGCGCGTAGTAGATGAGCAAAGGGTAAATTAAAAACTCCTCCACACTGGGAACACCAGTGTTGAGCTCATATAAAAGTGGCAGGAAACAAAAACACAATAAAATCAAGTGTCAAGAAATAGAACAATAAAAGCCACGAATCTGTCAGAATAAATAAAACCTTCACAATAATTAAAATATCAAAATAAGGGTGTACAGATGAGCCCAAACAGGAACATCTGGAAGTAAAATGTGATGGTATTAAAGATTTAAAGAGCCCTAAGGATAAAAGTGAAGAAGTTTATAGATTATTCTTCCAAAGAAACAATGATCCAAAAACTTCACTTGGTGCAGTTGTTGTTGGAAAATTGGAAAAATTATAATGAAATTATAATGAAAATTTAAGAATAGACAATTATTTTCGACTCTTTAAAGTTTCTTGATGCTGGTGCAGTGATACTCACGGGTCAAATCTTCCTTTGAAGGAGGGAGGAGGCAGTTGGCGGAGGCCAGGACGAGGGCGACCACAGCCAGGGACTTCAGCCCCTTCTTCTTCATCATCATCATCATCATCATTAACATCCTCTCTGACTCGGACGGGGCCAGCAGGCAATGATGAGACAAAACCTGGAAGAAACACGAGACACATGCAGGTTGTTCAGTCTGAGTCTCCTCATGTTGTTGTAATGTCCCTGCGGCTCCACCAGGGGGCGACAAACACACACACACACACACACACACACACACACACACAGACTGTGGACACCAGTTATACAGCTACGCAGGAGAAAATGAGCACGCCCGCTCAGCAGTTTTCTGCAGAATATAAAAATAAGTCGTACCGGTCAATACTGATAAATAATTCAAAGTCACATTAGCAAGGACGTGATCACCAGACTCTGACCCCAGATCAGTGTTTCCTGTGACTTTGACTGTGTCTTTCAGGGGAATTAGCTACATAAAGAGAACAGCAGGCCCTTTCTCTGTGACGTGAGCTCGGTCAGCTGCTCGTGTATTCAACAATGATAGATTCAACAGAGAGAGACTATAGCATTTGGTTTCTTCTCTCCCTCCTCCTCCTCCTCACCAATTGGACTCAGACAGATGGACTGATCCTCTCTCTCTCTCTCTCTCTCCCTCTCTTTCTGTGCAGTCTCTCCCAGACCGTACAAATCTCTCTCTGTGTGACTCTAATCTCTGTTCATTGTTTCTGCAGCCAAACATTAATCTCTCATTTTCCTCTACAGACGCAGATCAGTGCACCAGTAGACCGGCCTCTGTCCACCACCAGACTAATGACATCAGTCAAACTGGGATTTGAAGGTTCGACCTCAAAAACACTGGTCTGGTGCCGTTCTTTATTGTCTTGTGGAGATGGTTGTTTAGTTTTCATCCACCTGTAAACTCGTCCACCAAATTACCACACATGGGTCATAAAACAACTAAACTAGATTCATAAATAAATTCAAATAATCAAGTCCTTCCAAATCAAAATCAGAAACTTTGATTTCTTTATCGACACTGATTCCTTTATCAGTTCCTCTGATGATTTTATCAACACAAATCTGGAGTCCCAACATCTGAAATAAAATTGGTCATCAATAAAAACGTAACGCAGAACATGTTTGGTTGTAAAAGTAAATATAAGTAAAACATCTGTTGCTATGACAACATTTTTTAACAATGTGTTAAAACCAACAAAAAACCTTGATGCTGTAGTTATTTGTGTTCATGTCCTGATCTATTTGTTCATCTCCTCCACTCACTCTCATGCACAGTCACCGTTTCCTGTTCCTATGGAAACAAGCAACTGCATCAGATCTCCTGTAAATTTCACCAAAGATTTATGACTTTCGTTAATAAATCCACGACCATACCCCATTCCCTCCGCCCTGTTTTGCCCTTCTACACCTTGTGTACACGCTGTACCAAATGCAAATAAGTCTTGTCCATAGTATTTGGTATTATTGTTAAATTTATAATCCCTGGTTTTATGTTCATGTGATTCAACATTCGTAAATCAACTATAAAGACTTCCTGGTATCTGTTCTCATCTCTGTTGGTTATTTTAATCTGAAAAATGTCACCGACTGTTCCCAAACGCAGCAGGACTGAACGCCCACCTGGGAGCTAAATAAACGTCCCACTTTCTCCGCTCTACATGAGCTCATGTGTTCGTGAGTTTAACACTTCAGAGTCGCTCACACACAACAAGGTCATTATTAATGTGATGATAATAAACCTCTCGCTTAATTCCAGCAGGCCAGCAAGTGAAAGGGTTTGTAAACATGAGGGGGGAGTGACAGCAGCTTCCAGCATGGTCTTATTTAATGAAGATAAAAAAAAGAGTGATTTGACATGCAGAGAGAGAGAGAGGAGACTGAGCAAGTCAGAGAATAACACAGAGAAAGGGAAATAAATGAAAATGAAAAGCAGAAACAATTTGCCATGCAAAGGTCAAGCTTGGTTATTTGTTGAATAGCAGCTGCAGGGATCCCGGTTGCACAACAGAAAGAATGCAAACTGTCCAACGGGCCTCTGCTCCAGATGTGGACGACGAGGCCTTCCAGAAAGTTCAGCCTCAGATTGATGAAGTGAGAGACAGAGGTCATCATCACGACGCCGCACTGCGATACAGATTAAAGAGCTATTTCTGTTTTTCCTGGTAAATAATATCTTCCCATCTGCATCAGACACATCTAAACCTATTTTATGTTACTTTGCACGTAATAATACATAATCACCACCTTATTCTTGTTATTGTGTTAAAGACTGATATGAATAACTAATCATTAATTAATTAATCAATAGTTTAAGTCATTTTTTAATAAAACTTTTTGCACGTCCTTCAATCTCAGACAGAAAATAACACCTTGATTATTACCAGTTTAGGTAATACGGTGCATGTGCTTGTGTAATTCATGCACAACTTCCCAAAGTAAATTCATTTATTATCATTTGTATTATTATAATTTTCTCTGTTAGAAGTGAGAAATCTTCGTTAACGTCTTTCCCAAAGCCAGAAAAAGAAGAAGAAGAAGAGAGAACAATTAATTAATCTGGATCATCTCAGCTCTATTTACAACGAATGGGACACCAGAACATTTGGCCTCATTTTAAAGTGTTTGGGGATTTTCTTTGCACCCAGAGGATTCACTTCTGCTAAATTCAGGCCAGATCTAAAACAGAAAATCTACTAAAATCCCCAAATATCTATATCTGTATTGTTTTAAAGTCATTCTATGGTACGTCAGAATAACAGGTGAACCTGAATCATTGTTAAAATTTAGCACATGAAGTAAAATTTTTACATCACTAATAAACAGAGATGTGTGTGCTCAAGTGAGCCAAACACCATGTGGTGATGTCATGTACCCTAATCCAGTTGTTTTGATCCAGAGATGGAGGTCACACCCATGAGTAAGCAATACAAACAACACCTACAGCATGAGGTCAGCATTTCTGCACTGGCAAAAACAACTGCACGGACCAACATTTAAAATAAAAACTGATGCACATTAAGGAGCTAAATAACAGGTATAAATATTATTATTTATTTATTTTTTTTAAGAGCAACCAAAAATGCAGGATGTTGCACTACTCTGCTGTCATCTGTGAGAATAAAACTACCACACATCATAACAGCTGCACATACAGAGGTGGTTCCTCTGAGAGCATCATGAGCTACAGACTCAAACACAAACACAACAACGGCTCCTGTGACTCACCTCAGTTTGTTTCCTGAGACTCCAGACTGTCTGAAGCTGCCTCCGTCCCTCTGCTGCGCCTATTTATACCCGTGGATAACGGGGACGGTGCAGATACGTGATTCACTGAACAAGCACGCTACTGTCAGAGTGCTGAGACAGACAAACCGCACCTCCGGTCTCACCCTTCAAAATAAAAGCACTATATGGCAAACAGAGACAAAACAAACAAACAGGCTCATAGATGCTCAAAATGCTCTTTACATATTAATTGCATCAGTTTTAATGGAATTTATTCATTTAATGAATTAAAGGTTGGTCCACCGAGAGGAGCTGGTGTAACATGAGAAGTGTTCCCAGTGGTGAATTAAGTATGTACAAGGAAAAATATTTCACTCATTCACCTTCATGTTCTCACCATGAGATGATTAAACATCCACTGCTGGTTAAAAATAACAAACAAACCCTTAAATAAGATTTTAAATGCAGGACTTTTACACTTTTACGCCCATTTCATCCAAACTGAACCACCATACAAGTCTATCCTAGTCTAGTCGCAACCCTTGAATAAAACCAGTAAGAGCGCGGTGGACCTTCATTTTCAAGGTAACAATAATAAATATAAAGTTTTTGAGAGAGTCATGGAAGTAAAGATATCAAAATATAAAAACTAATAAGTAAAACCTACACTGATTTCAGAGGAAAAATAATCAGTAGGGAAAAATAACCTTGAGCTTTTATTTTGAAGTCAGGGTGAGTTTTCCTGTTGTTGTGGTGTTTAACTGTACATGACTTGACACTTTCTGAGTCTGAGGACTTTTCCAGAAGTTTTGTAATTTATTGGCAGGGCCACTCAGAGCTGCTGAGCAGAAAGACAAACATTTGATTCATCCGGATCGTGACTCGACATTTAATAATTGCACTTTCACATTTCATTGTCTGCACGTTTGACTAGTGTTTTCATTTTACCACATTATATTCATTGTTTCCCAGCAAATGCACAATATAGAGAAAAAAATATAAAGGCAAAAATACAACAAAAATGACTTGCGAAATTCAAAAGTCTTATGTGATGACACAGTTTGTACAATGAGAGCTTCCTTTAAAACTTTGTGTTTCATGGTATACAATTATAATAAATATGCTAGGGTCTTTACGTAGTGCATTAATTGAGATTAATTGAGACAGTAAAAAGGTCTATCATGCACTGGGAAGCTCACAATGTTGCAGGGACCCCTGGTCATAAAAGACATGCAAACAACCAGAAAAAAGAAACAAATCAACCATAAAACTTGTTAAGATGCAAAACAACAAATTTTCCATTCAAAATATTAGAACCACTCACTTAAACACTCAGATATTTTTGATTTATCATATCCACTGCAGAGCAGTTATTTATTATATGTTCCCACTATAGGAAAGAATGATGAGGCTGCCATACTTATATTAACTAAATACAACAACAACTTTGTTGCGATGAATCAAAGACATAGCAGAGCTGGTCAGAGACTCTCTGGTTTATGAGTTGTTGTGTTTTCTTCAGCTTATGAATGTTTTGACTGACAAAGAGCAGCTTGTTTGAACACGCAACAGTTTCCGTAAGAGTGAGTAAGAAGAAAGGTTACAGGAATCTAAACACCAGAGAGGAGTTAAAGTATGAGCACACACACACAAACACAAATGCACACACATGCACACACGCAGACACACAAATGCACACCCACTCATGATTGTGTGGCTGGTGAATCAGGTCAGACGTCCCTGTCAAATAAATTATTATTATTGCTGAAGGGCTGCATCATAGGGGATGGATCTTCCAGTAAATCACATATACAAACATGCGCACACACACACACCCACCCACACATTCCTACCTTGCCAGCAGTGGACTGTTGCTGCACACAGACCAAATGTGGACCACATTTACTTTGTTTTTCTTTGGTCTGAAAAACTTTCTCTTTTTTTACCACTTGTGGTTTCACATCCACTGGACCTTATATTCACAAATGAACCACCATGTTACTGATTGCACTGGGAGCTTCTCACTTTGGGTGTTTGGACAATAAAACTTAATGGGCCTCATAAACACTGACTCAGATCCTCTGGGCCGTCCTTTGGTCAGAAACACTTGAGGCTCATTTATTTCATCTGAATATTGCACTTGAAAACTCACCAAGGACTGAAGCCATTGCCTCGAAACTTCACACACCTCTAAAGTTGTTATTTCTTTGAGCATTTGAGCCTCAGGGTCATTGGACTTCAGTGAGCCTAATGAGTATCAGGACCACATCCTCAAAACCTCCAAGCACACTCATAGACAGTAAATGGACACTTAATCAGTATGTGATAGAACCAGTGAGTGTTTATAATCAGTGCAGGCCCTGTGGTCCCCTGACAACCTGAGCTGTTTGTGCAGACACACTTACACTTTCTTTGGGCCTTTTACGTTTTTCTTTCCTCACATTAGACTTCATCAAAGTGGTCAAAACTTTTCTTTGATCTTTCATTTTTGCCCTGTGGAAGGGTCAAAATTCATCAAGTTACCTGAGAATTGAACCCGACTCAGAACATCTGAGCCAAATTTCTTAAGAGGTTTTTGCTTTTCATGTCTGTCTTCAGATTTCACGATGGCCCCCTCCTGACCCCTAAAGACATAAAAGCAGAGGAAAAACCATTGTAAATAATATATTGAAGTGAATAAAATGTTGTATCATTGAGAAAAGATATGAAATGTGATGAAATTCCTGTGTTATCTCTTATGATAAAACTTTACCGTTGTACCTCTAGAGACTTTTCTTTACCTTCCTTTACCTTTACATGAGGAGTTCAAGAGAGGTGAAGAGTTCAGGTTTGTTCACAGAGGAACAGGAGAAAACCAGGACACAAAACCTCCAACACTGACCTTTTAACCTGGTCTCCTTATGTTTGTTTCCTGCACAAACTTGACTCTCTAAAGAAGCAATTCTCCTAATTTAGCTGCAGGTTTTAGATTCATTCTTCTGAATCAAGTAGATCAAGTTCCATCAGTTTAAAAGCCAAACATCAAACCAAAGGGCAGACGCTTCTTCTTCTTCTTCTTCTTCTTCTTCTTCTTCTTCTTCTTCTTTTTTTTTTATTAACATTGTCTTCTTATATAAAACTTCAGTTTATTTCAGGACACATGTGTTTCCATAATACTATCACAGTCAGAGAGGTTTTAAACTTTGGTTTCTTTTCATGTTTACTGGCGACCACATGTGGTCTTTAGTGCTCCACCAGGTGTTTGGCTGCTTTGTCCATCAGTGTGAAACACAAATGTGACACTAGGTGGCAGGAGCGTCATTCTTACTAATTCTTTTCCATCCAGGTCTCAACACAGTGTGATTTAAGTATTTTACTCTCCAAACTAAGCGCTCACCAGATGGCAGAAAAGACTATCAATCTGCACCATAATGAACTGTACTATGGCTTTTTAATCGTCTTTACTACATGTCATTTATGTACTATTCACACCCTTTACTTGTTGCTTTCCCAAGATAGTACATTCAGGTTTCTGTAAAGAAATTTAATTTATCCATCTCTTCCTTTACAGTATGTTTTCTGGTTGTTGACAAGGATCCTGTGTTGTTTTTAATCCACCACACCAAGTTGGTTTGAGCCTGTTTGTATAGTGACGCTGGATCTACATTCAGTGAAGAACAGTGAGAAGAACATCTGTGTAAAGAAAATAGTTATGGAGGAACTGTAGAAGCAATAAATATGAGTAAGACCCTATAAAAATATCCGTCTGTCTGTAGCAGCATCCGTCATGAAACAGCTGTTTGCATGATGGCAGCTTTAGCCGATTTAATCTATTAAAAAAATCTGTTCAAGTGACACTGGGGGCTCGTCATTCATTTCTATATTATTCTATGGTCATGTATTGTTACGTGTGTCTGTCATCTGTCTTTGCTGCTCTTCTCCTGGAGGCTTGTTTGAGTCACAGCATACTCCGGACTGAGCTTCATCAAACCAAGATGGATGCTGTTGCAAAAGCACACATAACTGTCAGGGCGGCGGTCCAGAAGATGGGAATATTTACAACCTCATCCCTCTTTTATTAGAGGTCATTCACAATAGGAACATTACTTAAAGATGCTGTGAGAGACATGATGCATGACCAGAAGAGACGAGGCTCTGGGACTCTAATCAAACTGGGTGACTGTTTTCTGATTGATAAAACAAACTTCAGTAAAAACATTCAGAGCAACCAAATCATGCAAATCTGGATGGTTGGTCCAGGTGGGCGTGGCTGGGGCGTGGTTACTGCTTTATTATGACATCACATAGTTACAGGAAGCTCAGTATCCAAATACAACTGAGTGCTTTATCATCAGAAGAGACATTGGAGCCTCACTTTATACGAAATGGGACCTTTAAGACTTTGGTATAGTTACAGATATCAAGCTACAGGAACACAATGGCTTCAGATAATAAACAGATACAAGGTATCTTGGTTAATCGGAAACAGCAGAGATTGTGATGTTTGCAATCAGACTTAATACAAATTCATTACTTTTTTTTTCCAAATGACTAGTAATAACAGTTAACACATGGTCAGCTCAACAAATCCACTGTTGGCGAGGGAGAAATGTGTGTGTGTGCGTGAATGCATCCTGTGCCGAGCGTCTCTGGTGTTCACTTGGCTAACTTTTCAACTGAAACCATGTACATGGCTCTGCAGCCAATCCTCAACCAGTGGCATAAGTTTCCACACATGGAAACACAGGGTGAGCTCTGAATGAGATGCTCTGCTTGGCCTCTGACATGAAACATAATTATCACCAGGTTTAATTGGACCCACTGGTGGTACTGAAAGATTGCGGGGCTGACAGGCCACAGATGAACTTCAAACACTCGGATGATTCTGGTATCAATTTAGGGGAAATTGTGTTTCTGTGTGAGTGTGCAGATGTGTGAGTGCGTTGGAATGTGCACGGACTGAGCTGATTAAGAAACTTCACATTTTAATCAAAGGCTGGTGGCTTCATGATCAAAGACCGTTAATGTGATACTGGTCAAAAAATTCCTTCATGGATTAATTTTTTTTTTGTTTCACAAACTGGAGCATCAGGGTCGGAGCTGAAATCACTTTGTTTTAACTTCCTCAAGAAGAAGAAGAACGTGACTTACAAACCACCCGGGGATGTTAAAGTAAAGCTCAGAAGGGCATTTAGTTTTGCTCTGATTATGGTTGCGATGGTGATGCACTACAATCACACAACAATCTGGGAGCACTGAAATGTCCTGGTAACAGTAAAGTAGTAATCATAGTAAGGAATGTTCTTCAGGGTACCAGCGCTCTGGTTCTGGGAAGTGTTTGTCCAAACAGAGAGTCTTAATTGGTCGACCATTACATCAGCCCCTTTTTGTGCCCTGATACTGTATTTACCTTCATATTAGCTGTTTGCATGAAGAGGCTGTAATGTTGTTTTTATCACTGGGGCAGAAAGCTTTCTATCTCTTACTACAGAATAAGAGCTCTACTTTCATAAATGACATATTAAAGATATATAGCTCTGTGTTAAAAGGGACATATTATGCAGATTTTACAGATTTTTGCTCATCTTCTTTGGGGAAGGAAAACAATTTTCTGCAGAGATGGCAGTGGGAGCCGGGTGTCATGAGCATGTTTTGGGCAGATCCCTTGCAGTTTGGGCATTCGTCCTAATTGGACGGTAAAACCTGACGTCAGGTTTTGCGCAAATCTGGCAGAGATCTTGTTACCGAGCGTTCAGAGAGACTGGAAACCACATGAAATCTGGTTGGTGGATTACGGCAGGACCCCCGTAGCTCATCTTTTCATCTTTTCAACATTGTAAGGATGTTTTAAAATATGCAACAACATAATATGTCTCCTGTGAGGCATTTGTGAGAATAACATTTGTGTTAACGTTACATACATGAATGTAATGGGCCGTGTGTTTGTTACTAATTTTCTTCGTAAGGGAAGCTGCATGCGAAAGTGGTTAGCACTGTCACCTTAGAACAAGAAGGTTTTAGGATCAAACGCTGGGCCTGGTGCCTTTCTGGGTGGAGTTTTTAAATTAAATGAGGTATACAATGTCTGTGTATCTCTACATGTGAGAACCTGTGATAGTGACCAAGTATGGAGGAGAGGTATAACCAGTGAGTGGATGGATATGCACAATCTCCCATGGGTAGCTGCATGTGAAAGATCTGTGGTTGGCCGAAGAGTTGCTAGCGTGCATATGCAATGTTAGTTATTCATGTATTTTATAAAAAAAAATATTCACCTGATGTTTGCTGTATGTGCACATTACTACTGTACTTTATAAAACCTTTTATGTGTCACCTCAGATTTAGACTGGTAAACAGAGTCCTCTAGGTAAAAGGTTGGGGTTAAAAGGTCATGGCCTATTGTTATTGTGATATATTTACTGACTAATGAGTCACAACTATTTGACAGTCATTTATTAGAGAGCTTGTTTTTTCTTTCTGAAAATCTCCTGAATATATATTTATCAGTGTTAATGTTATAAGTTGTTATTGGATCAGGCTGAGACTGAGTTGTCTTCACAATTTGTGGACGGACATAAAAATAACCATAATATGTTATGTTGCGGTATCACACCATGTTAAAATATCACTGAGTGTATGAGAGGAAATAAAGGAGTTGAAAAACGAGGATGCCAGACATCCACTGGAGCTGCCTCGTCAGCTGGATGTGTGTGTTGATGAGGGAATTACACCTGCTGTTAATCTTACACGCTGGTAGTCGGGGGGTTCAGCGGGAGCAAGCCGAGAAGACTGCGAGCTGGTGCCAAAGACGGATTATAGCTTTGACATGTGTGTTACAGTGTGTGTGTGTGTAGGTGCGTGTTCATAGGGCATATTTTCCTGTCTCGCAGGCCAAGGCCACAAGATATTCAAGGTGCTCACTCCACAATGTTCAGACATTTGTTAGCAATTAGCCTCGGCCACAAAACCAACTTTCAACAAAACACAGAGACCCTCCCTCCCTCTCCCTCTTTTTTTTTTTTTTTTTTATCCTGTCCCTTTTCCAGTCCCTCCCTCATTTTCCAGTTTCTTTGTTCCCCTCCCATCTCTCTCACTCTGCTTTGCTCTTTCTTTCTTGCCCCTCTTCCTCCCTCTCCTCCTCTATTCCTCCCTCCTTCTCTAAACTTGCACATGGTTTCTGTCTGAGGAGGTTTAGTTTTCTCAGGCTCTGGATGGGAGAGGGGTGATGCCAGAGAGCTGCTGCAGGCAAACACACATGTCCAAAACGTAGAGGAACTTTGTCCAGCTTCCTTTAGCATTTATAGACTCACAAGAACACTTGAGACAATCTGTGCACACCTTTGCCCTTATACGCTGACATCCAGTGTGGCTTCATCCTTAAGTGTTCCTCTTTATTTTTAAAGCTGTGGAAGTCATTTCATTTTTTGGGACCTTCTCATTTCTTGGGAAATTTGGAGACAAGTGGGAAAATGTTGCAGGAGTGATTTTGCTGACAGCTCAAAGGTAAATTGCTGACGACCTTTGCTGTTCCTGGACAAGACTGCAGCATCACCACCACCATTATCAAGCTGAGCTTCAGGAAATTGGACAAGTTTTTTTTTTATACAAGATTCTTGAGCCAGGAATCATGAAAGGTAGAAAAATCTCTTTACTCCATCCTGCTTTTCCTTTTTAATGCATAAAAAACGTATTTTACTAATAACTGGGTACATTTTCTTATGTGAAAAATACTTTAAAGTGCAGCCAGGAACTATATCTGTCTTGGTGGTGGCATGCAGGCGAGCACCTGCACAGGGCACCAGCGACCACATATGTTTCTCATCTCACCAGAAACTTGGATGAGTGGATCCTGAGAAAGTGTCAGCTTGTTGTTCTTGGACGTGAGACTTTGATCGGTCAGCTTTAAGTCTCTATACATGTGTGTGTGTGTGTGCACACTACAGCCCTGTTTCATAAAACATAAAAATTTCCCTAACCCTGCCAGCCTGCTGCAGATTAACTTAATATCCCCTTTTTAAAAGACCGAGAATGAAAACATAACATTTGAATTTGGGCACTTTCACAACACAGCATGAAAGGAGAGCTGCCAGTGCAAAGGCTCATACATGTTTCCCAGACGTACAGTGAGAGAAGTGAAAGGCTGACAGAGATGAGAGGAAACAGTAATAGAGGATAACAGAGAGGGAACGAAATGAGCCAGAAAGAAATCCCACATGTGGGTTAACAGCTTGAAAAGATATTGAGAAATGCTGACATAAATTGGCATATGATGGACTTTGTCCTATATTTATTATCATTTACAACTGAAATATAACAGTAGGCTACAGTAATGTGTCTAAACTTGGAGGCGTTAAGCTGCGATTTCCTAATTTGCTGAGCGGTGATTGTTGTTGTTGTACTTCAGAGCTCCACTTCCCACTGATCACGTGCCACTCTTGTGAATGTGTTCAGTGATGTGATGCCTGTTTGTCTGGATTGTGTTGGTTTCTGTGATGTAACTGAGATTAGACCATGTGCCCCCATTTGATGAACTTTTGTCCCAGGGTCTCACATCTCCTCCTCCTTTGGGAGGAAATCTTTTATTGCAGAAAGTATTTAAAACCCATTAATTCACTGACCCACTGTTATTGTGTTATAAGTTATTCACTTCTTTTTGCTAGGGACCCCCCCTCAGGGAACACTTCAAGGATCTTTTAGGGTCCATGGACACCACTTACACCTTTCCCTCTAGCGATTGTTCATCTACTCTAACTAACCCACAGTTGGTTCAAGAGCATCAAATAAAACATTTGGTCATATATGACTCCCAATCCTCCAGCAATTTCTATTGTAATGTTAAATGTGATGTAGCCTATTCAAATTTAGTTTATTATCCTACATTAGCTCTTTTAGCCTCAGTCATGTGCACAGTTGTCTAGTGCGTAATTACAACATCCTTGACAAAGTTCTTGTTTCAACAAAGTTGGTGGGAAGCAATATTAAAGTCAGTTGACAGCATTTTAGTAGCAGTTGATGTCACATTACAAAGCATTCATATGAACCTCTGGTGTATCACATAAATATTAGCATTTGTTTAATTTCTTGTATGTGGAATTTTTGTATTTCATTTTTTTTAAGTGCCGTTTTTTATGTTGAGTGAAGTTGCCATGAACCTCGGGATGACACGGCAAATTAACTCCAAGAACATACACAAGACATCTCTCAGCCAAACAGCGCAGGAGGTCTGTTAATGTGGTTTCCAGTCTTGCTGAAAACGAGTTCAACCCAGACCGACCAGAACAAAACATG
>OMNW01015104.1:0-18430 GCA_900303245.1 Selene dorsalis
AAGAAAACTAAAGCTTCAATCACAATTGAAACCTGAAGGGCCAACACACTCTCAGTATGTAGGATTAGCCTGAGCAAACACGTTAACTATGCTTCATAAGTAGCAAGCTAAAGTTGGCATGCCCCGCTTATCTAATAGTTTGCTTGCAAGTGTGTGCGTGTGTGTTGGTGCATGTGTGTGTATGTGTGTGTGATGTTCTCATATGTTTTAAGAAGCGACATGTTTTGTGAGTTGTAGCTGCTTTGCCTGGGGCCTGATAACCTGACTGGGAGATGACATCATCAGTTCATCGGCCCTCAATTACATCCATATGTCTCTTTCTCTCTCTCTCTGTCTGTCTGTCTCTTTTACCCACACCCCTTCTCTATCTTGTTTTCTTTTTGTCATTTAGTTCCTCACCTTGCCTCTTTGCTTTATTGTGTGGATTTATGGATTTTTTTTTTCTTTTGTAAGAGCAATTTTTACCTTTCTTGTGGCATCATCAATTTCTTTTGCATCCCTGTGTTCGTTTGTGACACCACTCAAATAAATCTATGTGTTCAGTCGAGCAAGGAGGGATGACGGATAATACTCTCATTATTCTCACTGATAGTCTTGTCTGTTGTAAGAAGAATGACAAAAGTCATAATGGAAAAATAAATGATATTTTAGCCCGATAGATGATAGCACTATACCAGCGCTGCAGGACAAAACAAACACACAGGTCTGCGTGTGATGCATGCCCCTCCAACACACACACACACACACACACACACACACACACACTTCCTGGCACTACAATGCGTAGTTCCAGCTTTCACAGTGAAATATGCGGGTGGTATTTCTTTCTGTCAAACAAATCCATCTAGTCCCCAATTAAAAGGAGAACAGTTTCCCCCGGTTCTTGTCACATTACACAAGAATCTGCAGAACAGCCGCTTACGCTTCACTTTTCAAACATTTATGTTCACAAGCTTCAAAAAGTTACTTTATATGCCAGTTACGTAATTAATGATGGCAGGCTTGTATTCTGCAACTATTTGGCATTCTCTTTAATCCCTTAATTGATTGAGTACAGCATTGGCTGCCTGTGTCAAAGTCAGAGATCACTGTGTTTGATAACATTTCAGCTCCACTCTTTTTTTTCTTCTTTTTTTTTTTAAGTTAGATACTCGTGAAATGTGATGTTTTGTTGAAATGTTCTGGTTCGACTTCTGTTGGCTGTAACATGTGGTGTAGTTGAGTTTTATTGCATTGTACCCAGCAGTGTTTCTGATATTTTGTCTTGGCCAATTGAATAGGCAATCTTTTATGATTGTAGGATTCATGCAGGGTTGTTGTATGAGGCAGAGTAAGTATAATATGGCAACTCAGTGTCAACTCTGCGTCTTGCAACCATCTTGAGTTATGTTACTGAACCTCCCTTAAGTGAAGAAGTCATCTGGTGACTCAGTAGTCTGTAGGGGTAAATAACGCAACACAAACAGTGATCTAATTAAGGCATTAAATGAAAATGGCCACCTCAGGCACACAGCCAGATGTTGTCAAGGTGTTGTTGTTTATTGCCTTATACTTGTAGCACAGTTTGAAATACTTTCATTTTAACGTTTTTGTTCCTTTGTGAACTTTTAGTGTTAAAGTGGAACATCAACATGCAGAAAGTTAACCACATCAAGTTTCATTGCATGACTAGACGCAGTATCACAGCCTGGCTCAAGAGGGGAGACACAGCTCAACACAAGCTGGAAGATGAATTTCAATGGCTGTGCAGTAGCTTGAACGGGGAACAGAGGAGTCGGCCTAATTGTCTGATTCAGATTTCCTGTGATTTCACATGTATGCTATGTTTAAACTTAGCTAGACACCTCCTTTTTCACACAAGGCCCCAATGACGCACCAATGCAGCACCAATGACACTTCCTCCCAGATTTTCACTGTAACCACTACCTGAAAGACAAACTGGCCTACAAATTGTGAGCTGTGCAGCACCCATTTCCTTTCCACAGACGGCCTCTTGCAACCTCTTTCAGTTTACCATGGAGAGGACTGACAGAAACGTACCGCCGTTGCCCCTGTACCCACAGTAGTCCCAAGATCTGTGCTCACGATTACTACAGTGCGTGCAACAAACTCGTTGTAAGACCAGCGGCCTCTGCGGCTGCATTCACAATTATGTATGAGGCAGTATGACTGGGAACAGTATTATTTACCAAGCGAAAATGCATACATCAAGTGCATGTGTGGAACCAGCCAACACCTAGAGCCCCGATGGAGGAGTCATCGCAACAGCTTCCAGTCAAAAACTAAAGCTGTCCCATGATAGCAATGCATTTAAGGTAGTCTGTGATAATGGCAACATACTCATGAGAGAGACATGCAACACCTTAAAAGCTAAGAAATTGTTTTTCCAAACCACAAATCAACTACAGGTCCCAGTAGTAAACTGCAAATCAGAAGAGGGTGTGGTTAATAAATCACCCTGCTTGATTATTCTGCCTTAATCCTGAACGACCACTCTCCGACTGCTCTTAGTAAGATGAGATATTTCTCTTGTTGTGGGATGTGGGAGAAAAAATCCTCCTCATTCCTTGCAATTCCACAGGACCAACTCCCAAACCAAAGTTCACGAGGTCCCTGAGAGGAGGGGCTGGCATCTGCACCGCTTGTCCTCAATTACAAGCATGATCCAATCCCTCAAAGGCATTTCCAAGAAAACCCTCAAACATTGCCGATATGTAATATTCCCCTTATATGAGAGGAGCAATCTCTCTTCTGTTGTCATAGTTCCTATTTTCAACCAGGGGTATAATTTAAAGATATTGAGCTTTTTCTTTTTTAGCTGCAGCCTTTGACAAATCCTCCAGTTGTACTAAACACTGCTCTATAGGGTCATAGAGGAGGCATAGTGAAGATACAAAAAAGAAAAACAGATGTTTAGGCAGTCTGTGCTGGCTTTCTTTTTTATTTATCGGCACGTTTAATAAAATTGAAGGAATGACTAAACTGAGCTCATATGCTCGGTATAGCTAATGGATTGGCCCAACAGCTTGCAATCAGCACTGCAGTTCTGCTCTGAAGTGATGCACTGCCAGGCTCCTATGGTAATTTATGGAGATCTTCCTCTGACACATTATTGGCTTAGCAGGCAGATGGCGGACATGTTTGAGAGTGAGGGATGGATGGAACAGCTGCGGGTTTCCGCCACTGCACAGCCAAGTTTACCTCCCTCTCCTTCTTCGTCTACAAAATGCTCCACCAATGTTTACCTTTGTTGTTTTTTTTAGTTTTTTTTTTTACCAGATTGATTGATTATTGGCTATGCTAGCAGTGTGGCTCTCAGGATGGTGGTGTCAGTCTGTCCATCCGACTTGTCTCGCAACTACTTTAATGGTCCCCAAAGGGTAGATCCTAATGATGTTGACTTTTGCTGACTTTTGCTTTGACATGTAGCACCGCCAGCAGGATGATGAGATCAACCAAAAACAGACATTTTCCTTATTTAGCCCCTGCATTTGTGTTTTTCCGTGAAATATGTCAATTAATTAGAATATTGATTGCCGCCAAATTTGGAACAGATAATCACGTCACCTCCTGAGGTTGTATTTGCCAATTAGCAACTATTAGCATGCAAATATATTATAATGGGTAGCGCAGTAACCATTGTAGGTGCTTAGCATCAGGATGTTAGCATTGTTACAGAGAGCATGTTAGCATGCTGACTGAAGCAATTTGTGTCAAAGTTATGCTCTGCCTCACTGTGCTGTTAGCATGTCTGTGGATCTGGTTTTGTAAAGTAATCTTCTGTGGGTCATGTGTACTCCTCTCCTATATCTGTAGCACTTATTGACGATGTACTTAGGAGGAGGCCACATCAGTCAAGACGTGAAACCATGATGCCGTTTTAAAAGAGGTTTGTGGGTGTAGTATTGAGTCTGTGAAGTGTTTGTGATTCAGAACTCAAGTGGACAAATGAGAGCATTGATGTCTTTTGTAGTTTGAACATATGTGTGCGGTTCATGCTGAGATGCTGTCAGCCCAGTGACAGACCACAGGAAACACATGCAGGCACAGAGCATGCTCAGATAGCTGAGGTTGGAACAATCAGACTGCTGCATTGTGATGTATAGATGTAATCATCCTCTAACACGCAACAGGGATCATACTATGGCATAAAGTGATTATATGCCGTGACTGGAATTTACAGAATAGTTCACAGCTAAAACGGGTCATCTGCTCTGCACATGGCACCTTGTGGAGGGTTTTTTTTTTTCCTTCTTCTTTTTTTTCAGGAAAATAAAGGAGAAATAAAGGAGAGAGAGTGGTGTTGATTTTAAGTGGCTCTCTTGACTCTGAGCATACGCTTTGAAAAACAGCAGTGAGGGAGGTTGAAAAGTAGTTGAGGAGGATTTGGAGTAGGAGTGGAAATTCTTTCGGTTAAATATTTAGGCTACTGCAGAGCAAGATGTAAGAAAGAGATGATGGCGAGGGAGATGAAAGGGACAGGCGTATCACCATGCGCCTTGTGTTGTTTACCCTGTGGATAAATGCAAGCATTGACTCAGCTCAAACCTATTTGCACCAAGCTCAAGGAAGTGCTGTTGGGAATGCAAAGAAGGGAAATATGAAGTATTTTCCAAGTGTGCTTCAGAACAAATATAAATATATACTGATGAGTGGTGGTGTATGGATTGATTCTGCATGTGCAGTGAGGATTAGATCATTTATTGGCCAGAGATACATCCCTGAATGTCAGAAAGTGATAGTTTGTGATGAAGTTACACTATTGGTTGGACTTCCTGTTGGCCTGTTGGTCTTTCAAAGAGATTTGGAGTGAATATTTTCTATCACGTCATCAAGTGGGACATTTACTACTGATCCACAACAGTTTTTAGACACCTTGAGCGACCCAAAAAAAAGAAGCTAGGGACCAATGTAGTGACTAGTTGTACAAACGTAGCCAGTAAAGCCCCATTAACAAGGGATGCACCTCTGTAAACTGGAAGATTCTGTTGTATCAAACATCACAAAGACATTCAATTTTCACTCATAAAAGACAATGAACAATCCATTAAAATTTAGAAGTGAACCCAATCTGTTTGTTTTGCATTTTAATTGGAATCTGGCTTAAATAATTTGTCAGTTATCAAACTAGCCGTTGGCTTATTTCTGTCGATTAATCAAAAAATGACTGAAATCCACCAAGAGTTTCCACCCGTCTAGCCTTCGCTTTCATTAATGTGACCACTTCAAGTGTGATGTTTTAGAAACATGTTCCTGAAGGGAATTCGTAAAGGAAGGCAGGCCGGGGAGATGAAAATCCTGTGTTTTAGCAGTGAGGAATGTAAGAGCCACGCAGGGTTCACACTGCACCACAGACATGCTGTCTACTCATGTATTAATCATCATTAGGCCAAGATGAACCACAAAGCCTTTATGTGTGCATGTACAGGCTTTCCACATTGTATTTGAATCAACAGTATTCGAGTAAACTTAATCACTCTGCAGGCATGACTATTTTTGGTCTTTAATTGTGTGTGTGCCTGTGGTGGATCAGTAAAGAGTTTTCACTTTGGCACACAGATGCAGACAACTAGTCTCCTCCCAAGGCTTCAAGCCCAGTATGGGTCCAGTCTCTATACAGCTAGATTACAGAGTGGACTCTGGTGGTACATGAGCCGAGACAACCCAGGACTTCAGCACAACAGCCCTGTTGTGGGCCTCAAATTGCATAGGGGAATCAGGGGCCACCTTCATGTTAGACCTAGCTATGGCCACAGGCCACAGCTCAATGTGCTCTGTATTTGGGAACCACGAGCAAACCCTCAGCCCATTTACTTAGTTTAGAAGAAGGCTTCATCCTTTGCAGTGTGGTATTGTTGAAGAGTGCCAATTTAGACCGTACATGTAATTGCATGTGAGTGCATGTGTATGTGTTTACAAGGGAGAGTGAACAGAGCCAGGCTGGCCGCAAGGTCTAACCAAGTCCAGGATGTAATGGACTGTGTCTGAGTGGAGTTAGTCTAAGAACAGTCTTGAGGTCACATGCACTGTCTCGAAGAAATGCAGCAGTCAACAGTGCCTTTGCTCTGTCACTCAGCCATGACGAGCATTGCAGACGAACATAGACTAAAAGAATCTAAGCCTGCACAAGTGCGCGTCACAGAGCTCAGGTCTGGCTTGTTGCAGCACTGAAATACTTTAATCCCTTAGCCTCTTCTCACTAGCCGTAAATCCTCATCTCTTCTACATCAAGGGGCATAGGTGGATATTCCTTCAATGCAGGCTACTAATTTAGTGAGAATGATAAAATATCAGTGTGATTTTTTTTTCTTTAGCATTCATAAGAGCTCCTAGGGTTTGGTGCACCAACCTTTCTCTGTCCTGCTCCAGTAGAGTGGTAAGGCAGTTACTCTTGTGAATAAAAGCCCTGTGGGTCCTCTCTTGCTCCTCCAGCCTGTGCAGGGTGTCGCTGTGAAAGCTAGACACCAATGTAAGTCGTTCCAGCATCACTTTGGATGAGCGCCTCTGGGCCTGTAGCACGTGGTTAAACTGAGGGGGGGAAAGGAGAAACCAAACATTCGGTTGTGAAGAAGATGCCAAGGTACCTTGACTAGAGGAAGTGATGTTTAGGGTTAGGAAATAGCATAAATGTGGCAAGTGAAGCTAATACAACAGTGGTGCGTGATACCACTAATGTTCTTCCTATTCAATACCCATTAAATACACTGTCTGATATTGCCAATACCAATATTATACTGATATTTTGTGGAATTGACCATGTAACCTACAGGGCTTGCTCTTATGTGGCGTGCCATTTCAAATTGTAGCATAAAATTGCCTCTGGAACAAATAGTGGAATATATAAATGCATAAATAAGTCAATACCTACATGGTCAAATAATCTTTCAGCTGTCAGTTGAAAAATGAGACCATGTCAGTGAACATCACTGGCTGCTCATATAGACCTGTAATTCATAAATTGAGGTTTGGTGAATCATTTTAAATGTCATTAAAATATCCAGATTACTGGCAGTAAAACAAGCATTTCAGCATCCCAGGCTTTGAAAGTAATAATAATGCAACCGACAAATGTTTTATTGAGTTGATGTGAGCTGATCAAAGGGACACAAATTGCACCATGAGCTGAATTTAAAAGTTGCAGCCCTGATTTTTATAGCTCTTTATTGTGGCATTGCTCTCTTCATAGTCATATTTATTTGATTAGCTGGCATAATAATGTCTTCCAATCTGAATGAAACAGTATACTGTAGTTTTGGGTCTGTAGTTTGAAGCTGAGAAAGACATGAGTCACTTTCAAAGTCAGAATTCAAAAAGTGTATTTTAACATTGCCCTACTGCGTGAGTTGAAATTTAAGTCTTTGACTTCAATACGATTGGCATAGAAACATTTCATTTCTTTGAGAAATAATCATCACACAAGGTAGACTGTAGATGAGTAGAAAACAAGACAAAAATAGTGCTTCTCTTGTTAAATGCATTACCATAGCTGAAGAATACATCCAGTACATGTAAACACCTGTTGTGCGAAATAACAAATTTGTGCAATGATGCAGGATTAATAGATGCTCTTTTGTCAGACAGTAATGCATTCATCTCATTAGATTTGATTTTCTGCTCCATATGGTGTCTGGTCTCTTACTATTGGCTGTCAGTACCTTAGCGATTGGATTTTTATACACATCCTGCAGGTGGTCCCGCTGGGCCTGCACGGAGTCTCTCTGTAGGGCACAGAGGGCCTTCTCCGGTCTGCTGAAACCATAGTGGGCCCCCAGTAGAGCCAAGTCCGCTTTCTCTGATTTCAACACAGTGATGACCTCATCTCTGGCCTAGCATGACAAACATTGCAGTAGAAAATTAGGTTTTATTAAGTATATTATAATATGGTACCTGCTATTAGAGTCACACTGTCAGATTTTGCTGTTGCTATGACTTTTTAGTTTCGCATGAGTCAGGTTTAACTGCTCGTACCTACCTGTAGCTCTCCCTCCAGGATACTGAGCAGAAACAAGAGGTCATCATGGGACAGGTCTTCTCTTGTGTGTCTTCTGTCCCACCTCTCCCTCTTGTCTCGCATGTCGTCCCTCTGGATAGCGAGTTTTCGAGGCTGGATTGCTGCAGTGGAAGAGAGAGAGAGAGTCCCTGGGACGGAGAAACCACATGGCTGCTTTTACCAAAGGGAGTCCATTCCTTCAAGTCAGTTGAACATTGAACAGCTTCCAATCACAGAGGTTAAACGTGGTCATGTATTGTGTCCTTACAGAACAAATGGTTATAATGTGGCTTTAATAGGCGAACAGCCGATAGAGATTAAATAAGCCTTTCTGGGCTAATCTAAAGTCAGAGGGCCCCTTGTCATAACACTTGGTGTTAGTGAAACAGATAAGTGTACGCTTGGCATTACTTTGCATAGGGCTTATGTCATCGCATAGTCTAAGCACAGTTACAGCGATCACTGTCAGCTTGGCAGACAAAAGGACTCATGGTTGCCAAAGAGTAGGATGTTGATTACTGACCACATAAGAACTAAATATGTGTGGGTGTTACGTGCATGTGTACGTGAAGCACACTGCATTAGCTAGCCAGCTCTCTCTGGCTCGATGTTTGTAACACAGATTTAGAGAGAGAAAGCAAGCAGGTTAGTATTAGTGAAAGATGATGTCATCCCTCTGTTCTTCAGCTCTGCGTCTCTAGCCAAAATGCTCACAGAAGCCAAAAACCACCTCTTATTCCCCAGTCGTTGGTCAAGTTTCTTTGGATAAGTAACTGAAGGTCCTTGTGTTTTCCTGCCTTGTGAAAATTGAGAAAAGCAATTAGGTGAAAATTCTTCAAACATCCAGAGGTCATGTTTTTAGTGCAGTTGCTTTAAGGTTGTGATTAACATCTGAGACCTTTTTACTGCTGCCTGTTCGACATTCTGCATCTGAACACGAAAGACTCGGGCTCTGTCTCTCGCTTTCTGTATCATCGAGGCCCAAGAGCAATCTTGAGACTGTAAACCAGATGAACATGAATACATAAAGGCGAGAAAAACAGACGAAACAGAAAGCTTGTCCAGACTGTAGCTCGTAACATCTCACAAGGATATTGAATCCTTGTGAGAGTGTTGGTTTTCCTACTGGACGGCGTCTGCATAGAGGTATTTTTCTCTTGGCCTCTCAATGGAAAGAAAAAAAAGTGTGACATTCTCAAACTCCCTCCCTTCCTCTTAATACCCTCTCGTTATCAATCAGGGAGACAGATGAAGCTGTCTTGGCTGTCCTTGTGTTCCTTTGACCCACTTGTTTGCAGCGACAGGAAAGGATGATGGAGGCTCTTAACACAATTGCAAAGGCGTTTTCATTAGGTCGCTTTTAAAGTATCAAGACGTAGTGCACTCAGGACTCATGCTCAATCAGACTCACCACAAAAAAACAAGACATGCTATTACACAATATGAACTGGAGCTGTGCTATTCTGTATTCTTTGCCAAGAGGCCCACATTCAAAGATGGGAAATGGTTGAAGGTTCGAACTTAAGATGGCCTTCCTCAGTCAGCTTGAATAGATTTAGCCCAAGGTTGGTACAGATCAAGACGGAGACGTGAGATGGTGATCTCTGGCACATATTTTCTGAGGCGGCCTGGGGTCTGTTTTCCTTGGACACGAGCGTGTATATATTTCTTTACTCTGCCCATTTGACGGCGCTGCTAATGCATGCAGTCGAGCCAAGACACGTGCCGCTGTTTCCTTGCCCTTGGCCTTCAATTGACTAATGTTGATGGGGTCTGACCACCTTGAAATTCTCTCTCAAACACACACACACAAACACACATGACATGCCTCAGACTGTGTTCTTTGGTGTGCTCACTGTGTCTAGACAAACACATGCAAATGCATACTGATGTCTAAGCCCACTCCCACACAATAGCAGTCGTGTAGAAATACCTCTTAAATTCTGGCCCTGAGCCACTTTCAGTCTTAATGGCGGTTGCCAGGGTTGCCCCACAGAGGACTGTCCGCTGGCAGGCTCGCTGGCCGCCGCACATGTGGCTGACCGCCTGTGTTTATACGTCTGAACGCCACCCAAGGCAGCGTGCCTGGACCCCTCCTGTCTACCCGAAAGGGCACCGGCTGCCCTCAGAATAAACTATTAACACTTACAAAAAACCATCTCTCTGAATCGAACTCATACACACACGTGGCATTGTAGCAGTAAAGTCAACCTGTCGTGAGAGTGCTTCCACCTGTTGTTCCACACTGTCAAACCAGCTCTGTAATCAGTTGAGGTTCGTCACCTTCATAAGCCGTCTTTATTAGAGCAGTGGGTGGGCTTGATTTTACTTTTTTTTTCTTTTTTTTTTCTCAGGGGTCTAAAAAACATTGGAGACCTCATAAAGCCTGCTACATGTTAGAATTTATTGCCTCAGTGCATTGCCCAAGTAGTCTTTTCTTTTTTTTTCATTTGTTTTTTTTTTTTTACCCTCATTCTTTTGTGTAATCATGCAAAGACTATTTTTTTCACTGTTATTATTATTATTATAGATCAGGGCTGCACAGTATATCATCTCAGGGCCATGCAACAGTCACATCACAGGACTCACAGTGTCCAATAGGGTAGATTAACTTTCTTTTCATTTTATACAAAAGGAAAACTTATGTGGTTCTCATTTACTGTTCTCACTCGACAAGAAAAGTTTATCTAACACAACCTTATCCTCTCTGATTTAATTCTGAGGTTCTTGGGTACACAGAGCTTGTTGCCAGGGAGTCACATACAGGCTTTGCAGGCATCATTTCTTGATCAGTTTATCAAACAACCAGAGCAAACCCCGAAAGGGTGATAAAGAGAAAGATTTGGTCGTAAAAACAAAAGCAGTGTCACTTGAAGGGAGTAAATCCAGAAACAGAAAAGCTAGCACTGACCAAAAACTAGTGTAGTGTCTATTAATATCACACATGCAAGCAGCTATTTCAGCTGGTGATGTGATTTAGACTCTTGTCAGTGGTTTTGTGCTTTTGTGCCAATCGACAGTTTCTGGTTTCAGCTGAAAGAAGATAAAGGGAAGGACGACAAACACTCAAACTTCTTATTCAAGGTTTGGTGCCTACTACTTCTGCTCTGACAATCCTTTTATTTTTTTTACTCCCTCTAAGCTACATATCGAGTGGTTGGATAGTGACGGACACTTCACCAACTGCTTTTGTCGCATTTGTAATGTGAACAACCAGGTGTGTTCCTTCAGAGACTGGCTGCAAACAAGCGCAGTGTGTGTTAACACTAAACACACTCGATTCATGATTTAAGATGTAGCTCTTAGAGACCCTTACTCTACTAGGCATACGGGGGAGCATGTGTGGTGCAGGGGAGCAGAGGGGCCAAGGAGCGTGGCCCATCTTTGGAGTGAGTACAATGGTTTAAATTTATTGTCAGAAAAGAGCACTGTATTTTTTTTTTCTCCCTCTTAGGCGCAAACAACCTGGCCCATGGCCCTCAGGTAATTTATGTCTGAGAGACCCCTGCCCCAGCTATTCATTCCCAGCAGGCAGCTCATATCCACTTTATATCCACCTGTCACGGGAGGCTGGCTCAGTCTGTGCCCTGGAGTCATCTTCGGCCTCCAGTTTCCAGGGTCAAGTTGGCACAGCTCTGTGTAATTCACATTCTGTATGGCTGATGTATGTTTTGGCAGCAGCGCAGGCCTGGTTGCTAAGAGCGTTATAACAGAGAAATTATACAGTTAGCAAGCCAGCTAGAGGGAGCGGTGGATGTTGTACAACCTATAAATTTATTTTGTCACCAGAAATGCCGCTGTTGTACTTTATGATTATGAGTGTGGTTAAACTGCACATTGCTAAATGATTGATGACTGTTGCATAAAAAGAGGGAGCATTAGACGAAACAACCACCTTCATTTCAAGTGTTATAATCACTGTCCCTAATGACTCTGCTCTGTTTGAAGTGTTACTCTATTTAGTTTTCATAGCTTCAGAGCAGATCATCAACTTGACTCAGTTTAGACTCCGTACCTTGGCTTAATGGAGACACGGGATTTCTTTGGAGAAGCTGGACTGCAATATAATTTTTTTATTTTTGCCAGTATTTGTTAATTCTAATACACCCACAAGATTAGATTGATATATTTATTGCCTCATGCCTAATGTTGGACTCTAAACTGTTATTTTCCACCTTAAACCTCATTCCTTTTTATTATTTTTTCATGTTTTGTTTGGCTGATCGAGTTTGGCTTCCGTCAGCCAATGTTCCTGCCGTCTGTCCCGCTCCAAGTGCCCAAGGAAAGTTGGGTTTTAGAGGCGATGAAAGCATGCAAACATTTTCGTGTGATATAGATTCATACAAAGGCTTCACTTATTTAATCTGAACCCTGGAATAGAACATTTTCCCACTCACGCACTCACAGGACGTGTGAAGGAAGAGCACACTTTGGTGCATTCATACACTGCCACACAGCTGTCAGGCCTTAAGTGATCTCTGAAGTTGAGACTAGAAATATAATAAAATGTTGATGGTGAGCTAAAAGGTTTTTAAAGCATGAGGTAATTCAGTACTGCGCTGTGGTTTTGTGTAACTGACATACATGAACAGTAAATATATATTTGATTTACATGAGCTGAAATTAGACTTGACATTTTAATTACTGTTTTTTAATTACTGGCTTAATTCTTATCGGTGGTCTTCTTGTCTCGATGGGCTCATTCACAAATCAAATGGTAACCATAGATGTGGAAAGCAAAACAACAACCAACAAAGCAGCCGGTAATCTAATGAAATATGGTCACATTCCTGTGTCCTGGTGTAAACCGTGTCCTTAAGGGCGTATTGCTGCTCATCAAGACGTGAAATTCAAACATTTAGCAATGATTTTGTGCTTGTTGATGTCCGTGCTCAAACGTGGGAAGTCATCTTTCACACAAACACATGTAACCTCTCCTCTAACTCTGACACCAGACACCAGATTCACTGTAGCTTGATTTTAGTGTGTTGCATCAGAGTCTTGCATCGATGATTGATAGAGGATGAAAGATGAGAGTTGTGTTACTAATCTCATCCATGTGATATTTACCACTGGGGGATTTAGAAAAGAGCAAGAGAGGAATAGATGCAAAGATTAGGATAAGGCCTGTACATGAAAAGAAAAGCGGGCAGGAGACAGAGCTGTTTTGATAATATCGTGCCAGAACCTAATTATTTAAGCTAAAGTTTGGCCTAATTCATTTTTGACCAACAACAATACCCACATGACATAAGGTGCGATTTGCCTTGCAGGTGAGAAATGGGTTTCCTCATTGTGTCCTTGTTAAAGCTTAAAAGATTTAGCTTTGTTTACATAACCTCGTATCTGTGATTAGCACCTCCAGTGCGACATCATCATCAGCTCCTATCACACTCTGCCAGACAGGATTGGCTTCACTTAAATACATGAATGTCACAGTGTCCCAGTATAAATTGGAGGATTATGCCACACAGATCAGTCAATCAAAAGAATAGAAAATGAAGGCTGTCACTGTCACTGACTCACTCTTGCTGAATACTAATAACGATAATTTATTACTAAAGCACTTTTCAATAAGTGTCAAGTGCTTCACAACAGTCAAAAAAAAAACAGAGATCAAAGAACAGAGAATAGATCAAAGTAAAAGAACTAAAATTGAACTAAAAATCAAACATCGCACAATAGTAGCTCTTTGTCCTACAAAATGTGTCATAAGCTGTGGAATAAACTATGGAAAAATAGGAGCGAAACAGGAATATAAGGAAAGGGTCAGTCCATGTCTGGCCTTAAAAAGTAGTCCAAAGCATTGAAATTGAAATCCGCGCCCCCACATTAAATGGACAGCTCGTACAAGGATGCTAAAACAGCTGTAATATTTCTGACATGCAGCATTTTGAACTAACTCTATGAAGTGGGTTGATTTTTGATTTGAGACAGGTATAGTGTATCAGCAGCTCCTGTGGTCAAGACAGGAGGAAATAAAAGCTTGGATGAGTTCCTCCACGTCTCGGGCTGAAATTTAAGACTAACCGTAGCCTTGGCAATATTTCTCAAATGTTAAAAACGTGAGTGAACAGCTTTCTTCACACTGTCTTTGAATCAGACTTGGGTTTACTGTACTAAACTTCAGGTCAACTAGAAGCTCCTGGCTCACAACCAGAACCTGCATGTTGCATATTAAGGTATTGAACAGATCAGATCAGTCAAATTGAATGTGAATAGCTTAAAACGTTGTGATTAATGTTAGTAGTTTTTATGTGTATTGTTTTAGAGCAGGTTTAGTTGTCCAGATTTCTTAAATTAATAGTGTGTGTACTGTCACTGCAGTTTCACAGCCTGTCTCACTATTGTGTATCCAGAATATAGTTTGATGTATGATTTCACTAGGAAATCAGTACCTGACTTTCCATGAATCCAATACTCCTCCTGCTGGTGATACTGCATCCCTGCATTTTGTCTAGTGCAAGATAAAAGCATTGTTGTTGTCAGAAGGTTTAGTTGCCTAACAAACACTAAAAAGATCAAAAAAGTGCCAAACACCAGATACCAGAAGTAAAAATGTGGAGACAGTGGCTGAACAGCTAAGTGTTGCAACAAGCCATCTGAATTTTCTAATCAGAGACTGACACTCGGCTCTGCCTTTCCACCAGTCACTCCACCGTGGCCCGCTTGTTAATTTTGTGCATGCAGCCTAAGGTCCCCATTGATTTAACAATAACACATGCTCAAGTTGTGGTTTAAAAGACGCTGCAGGCCTCTCCCAAACCAATAACTGCTACACCCACTCACCCACCCACACCCCTCCCAAGATTAGCCAGTAGTTCATGTCTTGAGATGAGTTATTGATTGTTGAACAAGCATATAGCTTATTGTTTTTTATAGAAGCACCGATATAACAACAAAAAGTCCACACAGGATCTTTGAGGATGTGGGAGTGGGGGGTTGTTTTTGTCCATGCCTTGTATATAATAGGGCTGTTGGGTTTACAGGAGGATACAAGGTGTAATTGGTTTGTCTTGTTCCACTGAACAGGCCACAGTGTTATCTCGAATCCGACTAATAGTGGAAACCGCTGTGGTGATTAAGAGCTTTTTTCGGAGGTCATGGCCAATAATGTTTTCAGCAGATGTGTGGGCACGTCGCCAGTTTACGCCAGTGACCACATCACATTCAAACACTACAGCCCAAATCTCTGACTTTTTGTGTGCAACTGAAAATATTCAGCCATTCAAACCAGGGAAAGCGGTCAACACATCCTCATTACGTCCAGTCTCTGTTATTGACCATCCATTGAAAGCAGTCCCCTCTATTGATCAGCCAGTAAAGACGAACAGGCTGCCTCATTTCCCCGCATGAGATTCCTCTCCACAGCCTTTGACTTTCATTGATCTCTGGTTATCTGACCTCTACGATCGTTGTTTTTTGAAAAGGATACACTTTCCCTCCTCCAGCCTCCACCATCTGGATCAAACTGCATGGAGGATATTGGGGGGTGGGGGGAGGCTTAGCGGACACTTAAGATACTCGAGGGCCACAGCAAATGGCAAAGGGCCAGTGAATCCTTAAAACATTAAATGAAGAAAATGTATTTTGTAAACTGGCGTTTACCCCTCCAGGCTATACTGAGACCTGAAACTAATGTGATGGTCTAATACTCGTGGCAGGTCAGTTGGGCTGTTTTACTCCAGCAGTTGTGGACATACTATCATTAAAACAGTGAAATTGTCCTCAGTTCAGTTTTCTTACCTTCAGATGTTTATGATCCGTGTTTCTCGCTGTGCATTTTTTGAGGCTTTAATAAGTCAGGTGCTAATTACAGACAGATTGCAAATGCATATTGGAAGAACGTAGGTAAATTAGGCCCTTGGGCGTCTGCAGAGTCGGAGCTTCCTTAATAAATGTTGCTTGTTGACAGCATTTACAAAGATGAAGGAAAACGCGGCTCATTATTGGTCTATTACTCCTGATCCTTGAATGGCCTCATTGTAGCTATAGTGTTAGTGTTTCATCTTATTTTTAGCAAAGAAAACTGTGTTTTACCAAGTAACTGAACTGTTTATATAACTTGCAATACCTGGGCCAGTTTTTTCTGATATTTTTGATTTATCTAAATATTCTGCTTCCACTCCACAACATTGAAGTCAATAGAAATGAATATCTTGTCCTCAGAGCATGAGATCTAAAATGTCCTAAAAGTGTAGACAGAGTGTACATTAACTTGTTCTTTTTTCTTTTTTTTTTAAGTTTGACATTATATTAAATGTTCTGTTGTCGTTCGGGTCAATCAACTCCTAACAGACCATCTGCTCTCCTCTACATAGCAATTTTATGCGTAAATGTCAAAGCAGTATTGTGCTAAATTAGGGAAACAAAACCTCTGATGCTTTGCAACCTCTGTGTTTCTAAATGGTTGTCACATATCTACACAAACACGTGCGCCTCTGTTGCACCGAGGACACGCGCGCGCACAATGAATTATCCAGATGGCTGATTTCTCCACATGACACCAAATCAAAGGGAAAGATGCTGAATCAGCAACTCATCACCCTTCAGAGTGATGCTGAGTGGCTCCTTGACCAATGTGTTAGGGTTTCCTCTGTGCCGCTGGTGAGATTGGAAATGTGTTTGGAGCCTGACGCGAGCCTGGCTGCCCTGTCAGCACCTTCCAGCCCTCTGACGGTTTGGTATTTCACAGCTTATTGAGCACAGAACAACAGAGGCAGGTGATTGCATTTTGCGTCGTCGGTTCACGCACACGTAAATTGCGTCTGTGGATGAAGTGAATCACATTAAAGCTGATTTAATCGTTACCGTCTTTAACCCTTTCGTATTTAAATGCTTAAAGATCAGAACCACGCTAGTGTAAAGCACCTCTTACACAGTAAAACCAAATGGGGACTCGGATAATACCAGTATCAACTGGGAGGAAATCACTCACCTTGTGCAGAACAGGTGGACTCCTCATTAGACTCTTCTTTGATTGTCGTCTGTTCAAGGAATCCTCTTTCCTCCTCTCTGTAATTAGTTTTGCTTCTTCCCTTCGTCCACTCCTCCTTAATCTTTGGCACCTGTTTATCCTCCCTTTCCTTCCAACAGTCCAGATGTTTAGTAAAAATGAGGAAGGGATGAGGAAGCAGAGGAAAGAGCAAGACAGAATGGTGAATGGTTGGCTTGGCCCATCAATATTAGGGCTGGTCTCTCAGCAGAAGAGGGTGTACGCCTGGACAGAGGACTGTAACAAATAAGGATGAAAGTCTTGGAGTGAGAGATGAAGTGGAAAGAGGGGGGGGGAGTGGTCATAGAGAGGAACCTGTGAGGGAGACTGTGAGAGCAAGAGTGGGCAAAGACCCCCCCTGCATCCATCTCCCACACTGTCTTGGCTTTTATATGGTTGTTGACTCTAATGGCCTCATGGACGGAAAGACAAGAGCAGCAGAAGGGTGTGATAATAAGAACTGGGTGAATCGATTGTGAGATGGGAAACTAGAGGACGAAGCAGAAAATCTGAGGTCAGGAGTCAGATGTTCAAGTGTTCATCACTGTTCGACAGAGCTCTCCCAGACTTCCTTTCTTCCTTTGCGCTCCTTCCTTTGTTGTTGCTTTAATACAGCTCCAGTATAATAAACAGTAGGAAATGAGGCTGCAGGTGTTTACATGGGGTGTTGCACGGTGATATGCATGGTAACCACATGGTGATGGTGGCTTGCAGCCATTTTGCCAGTCTGTGCTTCTTTTGTTTTCTCCCTTGTACTGAGTGGGTTATATCGTCGCCATGGCTGCAACGAACTATTATCTTCATTACCTGTGGGTAATTTGCATCCCATAGTGGAAGGTGGGCTGTTCTTTGTTAAGGATCCACAGGAAGAAGTGCAGAGTAAAAGAACCGGTGATTTATAAAGGTGTATCCAACAACGACGCTGTGATAAAACCTGCAGCTTTATTACAGCTCTTTCCGGCGTCTGTTTTTAAAGCTGAGATGTTTTGAATAAGCATGCCGATACACCAAAGGGTCTGAGCATGACATCATAGCATGAGACCAGAGGTATGCACTGAGAAGTGGTAGCAACAGAGAGGCTAAATATAACCAGATGCTTTGTTTGAGGATGTTATCGCAGGTAGCGTTTGTGCACGTCTGCTTTTCTGTAGTGACCCCAAACGTTTACTGGAGAAACAGACACAAAATGTACACATCTCTGGTTCAGGGAGCGAAACTGTGGAAACGGATTCTTTCGCCATAAGAACATCAGAAGTGTCTGTTTTCAAGATGGCATCATGGCTCGGCTTGTCTGTTCATAGGAAAATCTGATTTTGGCTGATACAAAATTCATTCTTTGCTCTGAGTTGCCTCATCTTGACAGTTTCCTCATCTTGCACTACTCCCAGTTGCAAGTTAACCCCATAAATCCAGAGATATAAAGGACTTTCCTCCATCTTCTTTTT
>OMNW01015106.1:0-13787 GCA_900303245.1 Selene dorsalis
GAGAATGCCTGCAATGTTGTAGTCATTGTCTGTCTGTCTGTCTGTCTATCTATCTATCTATCTATCTATCTATCTATCTATCTATCTATCTATCTATCTATCTATCTATCTATCTATCTATCTATCTATCTATCTATCTATCTATCTATCTATCTATCTGTCTATCTGTCCATCCGTCCAGACATCTATCTGTCTATCTACAGTATCTAGACATTAATGACATCAGTGACATCACTATTCCTGGCTAAGTTGCTAAAGGAGTATTGAAGTTTACAGGTACTTAAGTAAAATAAAATGAGATAGATGAGATGGATGTTATTGGAATGGTAGATATTTTTAAACAAATATGCCATAAAGTAAGAAAGAAACACCCATTAAACAAGTAACTGGAATTAATACTTTAAATGCCTCTAAATCTTCACAGGATTCTTCATAAGCTATCTTTCTCTTATCTTGTGATTGATATGCTTCTTCAATAAATAGTGAATACTGTCTGTATTGCTGGCCTGCTGGCAGCATTTGTCTGCTCTTGGCATAACAGTAGCAGTGCTAGGCTAGAGGCTTCAACATCCATCCTAATGTACTGTATGACTGACACACCACATCAATGAAAAGATCAGAGCATCAGCTTTCATTTAGTCTTCAGTGCACTTCTATAACACTCCCTTCTGTTGCTAGTGAAATTTTAATGGGACAAGATTTACACCAGGGATCCTAGCAAAAGTAGATTTAGCTATGTCTGTGATCTGCGTTCCACAAACTGAGCTTCCTTCTGTAAATCAGAAATGCTTAATTCAAACTCCCTGATACTGTCTTTAATCAGCAATAACAACAACTGACCATTCTGCTGTAGTCTTGAAGATATCATGGCTCATCTAGAGTAAGGCCAAATCTTGTAACTCATTAGATTTCATTGCTGCTGGCTCTAATTAGTGTTCATGTAATCAAATCAACAGGCAGACTAGATAAAAAAAATGTAAAACCATACCATACAATGTTACAAACAGTACAGAAGATAAATGCATCCTCATCAGAAATGAATTGTGTCTGTTTGTAGTAGGCCGATCGATCGAACGGATTTCCTTAATTTTGCTGGATTGGCGATTGGCCGGTTCTTTTATGTGAAACCGATCTTATCTACCGATCTTATCTACCTCCCCAAAGGTCTGAAAGTCAGCCACTGTCCCCCTCTGCTCTGCAGTGAGAGAGGGCTGACTGACAGGCCCACCCACCAGATCACATCTGCGCGTGCGCAAAATACTGCTGTGCACTTTATTTTTGGTAAGAAGCTCAAAACAGGTCTGCAGTGTAACCTGTTGCACAAGTTTTGTTTGTTTTAAGATGTGAAAAATGAAAGACGAAAGGAACTGATATAATTTAGTAAGTTGGACAACACTGCTCTGTTGTTTTCATTTATATTTGAGAGAACTACCTCATGTGGAATTAAAACAGCAAGTGTGTATTGTATTGTTTCACGGGTATTGTTTTTCAATAACATAAGATTTGAACATTGAGGGTGTATGCTGTCAGTTATATAAAAATCGGTATCGGCCAAAATTGGAATCGGCAGGTCAGGCTTCTTAAAAATCTGTCATCGGCCAAAAAATTGCAATGGGCGCACCCCTGTTTGAAAGTCTTGAGGTATCAGCAGAGGCTGTCCAGGTGTTGGGGTGAGATGCTTTGTAATCTTAGTTCTGTGATCATGGGCTCCAATGGTGCTGCAGTCTTACCTGTGCACAGGGCGTGAATGTGCTGGCTTGGTTAGTCATGACAAACTTACAATGCTTTGCACCAATAGATGTGCAAGTGGCTGTTGCACTTGAGGACACAGAGTACACAGGGATCTAGATTGGAAGGCTAGACATCACTGGGGTCAGTCTTTTGCTAAATTACACATGGGTCAAAATTGGAAAGGTTATTATATTCATCAGTGTGGAGCAAGAGGTCCCTGCTCCATCTTACCCCCGAGGCACACCCCCCTGGTCACATCCACCCTCCGTGTTGAAATGTTCGCCTGAAAGCAGGAGAGCATGCGTGACCCAAAGCAGAGGCAGAGGCCTGGCTCCATCCTGAACAGATGTACTGTACCATGGTATGTGTCTCAGGACCCGCTGCTGCATGGAGATGCTGTTGTTCCAGGAGGGGCAGTATTGCATCATGGACAAACATCTTCATCGAACATCGTCACTGAGTTGCTCTTTCAGCTGCTGTAATCATACAGCTGCTAAATTACTGATGTCGTGTAGTAATAATTTATTCAAACAAGCAAAGATTTGTACACATTTATGATACTACTCTTCCTACCCTGCAGACAGTTGACCTTTGAACTGTTCTGCTCTTTGCCACTCTATTCCAGCCTTTTTGCCATTTTATTGTTATTTGTTGTTTAATTGATGATACACTTGTTATACTTGTGTAAAATAGTGCAGATGGGGCTGCTGCTATTGAGGTTATTGTTGCTGAATGTGTGAGACTGGAAGCTGAGAAGATGGGAGTGGTAAAGTGTTGGCTCGAGGCTTGGCTTGAGATTGTTTCAGTGTTGATTTGATGTTGCAGTGTTTTGGGGGGAGACACTTTCAGACTGTGCTCACACATCATGTGGTTAGGTCAAACCAGTTGGTCTAATTTACTCCATGTGTTGTCAGTGACACTGGGTGGGGGTCTAGCTGCTGGTAGCATGCTGGCCCAAAGAGCATGCTGCGAGTAGAGACATTTATAGCCTCTCCAGTGGCAAGTGTGTACATTCTCAGTCACTAATACACTAATTTATTATGATATAATGGCTGGCCTTGGCTCAAGAGTATAGTAACTGTATGTGTGTTTGTGTGTTTGTGTTTGTGTATGTGTGTGTGGTGGGTTGTGGCTCAAGCAGAGCTCTATCTACTGCCAGCACCTGGGACGGGTGGTGTCAGCACTGTGCACGACCATAAATCAAGACTGTGGTCTCAAATATGTGTGTGCTTAGTCCATTGCTGGTGCCTGAAGGTATATATTCAGAAGTTGAATGTCAATAAAACAAAACAGCGATTATTCAGGCTGGTTGGCTCAAGTTAGTGTGTGTGTGTGTGTGTGTGTGTGTCTGTCTGTGTGTCAGAGCCCCGGGGGATCTAACTTCCTGCTCTGTGATGCCTTGGTCACATCTGCCATGAATGTTTCATGTCTCACTGGTGGTAACCTGCTTTTTGGTGGGCCCGCTGCCCTACGCACGCACACACAAGCGCACACACACACACACGGGATTAGATTTAACATTTTTTTTACACTTCACACAATTTGCTTTAACACTGTTTATCTGTAACAACTTTCATTTTGTCAGTGTAAAAGCATTTGATCCATTCATTTGCAGTTAACCACCATGATTTTGCAGCATTGGTTCTACATTGAGATAATTGCACAAATACGCTAAACCAAAAACTTAAGAAAAACAGATTTGAAATGTTTTTCAAATATCAGTCGCAAGATTATTGCAGTGACAGAAAGTCAGCTTGTGCATGGGTTAAAAAGGAGAAGGTATAAAGTAGATAGAGAATGAAATGGGATTGTGAAGGTTGGTTGGTTTATGGGGGTACGCCCAGTCAGTGTAAGACATAAAGTAAACACAGAATGCCTGGAGATGCTCTAAAAATTGGTCAGACAAGGCAGAGGATCATTTATCTTTGACATCAAAACTGCACTACCACATCTGATTTGTATTGACAATCCCCTATAAAGTGCTCTTTGCACTTTTCAGTAAAAGCAATTTCATGGCAAGCCAAAACATTACCAAATGGAAGCAAGTGGAACAAAATCAACTTTTCCTAACAAAAGATACGACTTTGGCTGTTGAGATGTTGATCTAAACTGGCATGAAAACAGGGCCCTATATGTGGGAATTTATAGTGTAAATACACATCTTGCTTTTACTCTGAGGACTCTCCTTGCCCCGACACTTAAAGCAAAACAAGGTTCCCGGTGTATTCCAGGGATTCTCTCCAAAACACGACTGAGATTGGGGATCACAGTGTGATAGAGACACTTTACTGCTTTGTTCAGCCTGCATGTGTGATATCTCCACCATGGCAGCAGCTCTGCTAGAGAGTGTTTGAGAGTAAACAGATGTTGTTTGTCTTTCTGATGTCGAGATTTAGCATCTCCAGGGATGCAGCGGACCTGTGCTTTCCTTTAAGCTCACGTAGGAATCAGAGATGGAAATAGCTCAAACAGATGAACACTGTTTCACAACAAAAGTGAGACTAGAGTTTTTTACACTGCCGTGCTCATGGACAATATGGTCTTGTGGTTATGTTGCTTGTTGAAATAAAATACATATGGTTCAAAGGATGGTCTCTCCTCTTGGATGAGGATATCGTTTTCGTGCATACACTGTCGTTAGTTTGTTTATCTTTTTATTTTCGGTATTTTTAGTTATTAATGGACTATAATGAATAGCAGATGTGTTGTTTCGGGGTAACCTCACCCATTGCACCAAAGATCAGTGTGTAAAGATAGTTCTATATCATGGAATTGATTATATTTTCTGATACAATGGGGACACTTGTATATATGAGAGCTGGAGAGATACATAAACAGCAAGAAACACCACTTTAATTGCCCTATCATTGTTAGCCAGCGTAGAACACTGACAGCCTATGTGTGCTGTCAAACCCTGAATCCCGAAGGAAAAGCTTGCCTCTGTGGCTACTGGATCTGGCAAGCACACATCAGTACACTCAAATGAAAAGCCTGAAATGTCGAGGACCAAAGGAATGAGGGGGGGAAAAATGAAACGGGGGAAGACGTAGATAAAAAAGACAGAGAGGAGTGGAAGTTTGGTGTATAATGAGCAGTTGGAATGTGAGGATTGCTGAATTAATCAGACTGCTAGAGCTCATACAGAGGAGACAGAATGCTTTTCATGTGACAAATGTGTAATTAAGAATGATTTTATAACACCCCCCCACCACTGCCACCACCATCAACACCCCACCACTCCACCTCCCAACCCCACATGCACGCACGCACGCACGCACGCACGCACACACACACACACACTTCCTTTGACAGAGGTGGGTGGAACAAAGCATTTTTGTGTTTCCCTGTATATGTCTGTGACTGTATGTGTGTGTGTGTGTGTTTTGAGTGGGAGAGAGCATACAAGTATAAGAGTGAGATGAGACGGAGGCTTTAATTACAGTCCTATTAGAAAAACACCAGCCCCCATTGCTAACTGATACTGAGTGATAGAATGGGATGTTTTTATTTTGACGTCTCGTCTTTTTTGTCTTTTACATTTGACACCTTTTTTTTTCAGCCAGAATATGTCACTTTTAAAGATTGTTTTTCAGCCCACACAAGCAAGATATTTATTTTGATGCCTCATTTCATAAGCAGGGGTAGACATGGCTGATCACTAGCTTTGGAAAGCCTGCTTACACATTTGTATCCACTGTGGTCCGGCAAAGTTTGGTTGACATCGGTTTGGATTTCCAGAGTTGTGAAGGGTTGTGGACCAAAAATAACTAAATAACTCAAATTCAGATTTCCTCCTCATGATTTACCATAAACAACTGAAAAAAGTGTTGATTTATTAACAGTCAAAATAAAAACCCAAAGAATATCTGATCAGTGTTCATACAGTTTGAGTTGCCCTCGGACACTAACTTTTACATCATATCTCAAACTTGCTTTGTGTATTTTCTTATTTGATTAGTTGCGCTGGATCATGTGGCCACAATATAAAAGATTTTGTATTGAATAAATTAAATGATACAGAAATTGAATTAATTTGGCGCTTACACTGTTTCATCACTATCTCAGTGGTTGCCAACCTTTTTTCCTTGAAGCCCGCCCTGCCTTTGTGATACAAACTTTTTTTTTTTTTTACAAAAATGAACAGTTGTAGGTTTTTGTTCCTGTTCTCTTTGTTTATACATGATTTTGATTATCCAATTGGATGTGTTATTGGGATTTTTAAATGTTAATATAATTTTGATAACCTCACAACCTCAGAACAGACAAAGCTCTGTTGACCCGCTGAGATCTCTGATGCCCCCGGGAGGGGGCCCGGATCCCAGGCTGGGAACCAGTGCTCCATCTTTTAAGATGTTAATATGTCAACAAAACAATAACAAGAAAATGTCAACAATTCTGATGCTGTGAACAGCTCACGTTGAGATTACAACTGCCTTTAGAGTCCCATGCGCTTCTACATTTAAAACGTTTTTGGGTTGAAACTTTGACAGAAATAAAGAATTAAAAATTGATGCAAACGATAATCACTAATCCACTACTGTGGATCTGGAGGAGGATGGCACAGGAGGACAAAGTGAAGGAGCTGTTCATTTTATCAGACCTTTAATGCTGTTGAAAACTGTTGAGTAGCACTGGATTATTCAAAATCTTTTGTTACAGCTCAGTTCACGGACAACCTCTGGTTTATGTCTTATTTTAGCTGCGAATTATTTTCTTGGAAAGTGGATTTTGGTACACCTTAGTGTTTACAGTGCTTTGCTGTTGTTATAGGTTTACAGGTATTAACCACAGAGACAACCTTTTAACTGAGCATAATTTGAATTTATGCATTCAAATTATTGTTTGGATACCGTATTTTCTATATCTGATGTAGACAAATTCATAGTGCATGTATGTATGCTATATTTAAGCGTGTGTGTGTGTGTGTGTATGTATGTCGGTGAGTCGCTGGTGCAGTAGAGCCCCGGCTGTCCGTCATCAACCCAACTGCATTAACCTCGGCCTCTGTACCTGCAGGACCCACCACTTCCATTTTCTCTGCAACAAATACAGGTCCTGGCCCGGGGCACCCTGGCAGCCAGCATAGTTAATGACTTATTTACTGTTTAATGGCTGTATACTGCACCATAACAACAATTAATGAGAAAAAGCCACATTCACAAGCAATGGGGGAGCCAGGTGGTGGAGGTTATTTTCTCCTTCCAACTTTATCTGAGCTCTGCCTTCTGCTCTACTCTGATAAACTCCTGCACACCTTACCTGGAGACAGACAGGCTGACAGCCGCAAGGACAGCTACTTTTACACTCTCACGGAGGGGGGAAAAAAATACACACCTTGGATTGACCTTATTTTCCAACAAAATCTATTCTATTTTATTCTTTTCTATTCTGGCTTGAAATAAACCATCCAGTCACTGTGTGTCCTTGTTCAAATAAAGTTATTGATCTTGCTCACTGTGTACTCCCTCTTGTTGTTTTTCAAACTCAGCCAATGAAAAACATGAAACTCAACTTAAAATGTGCGTTTTATATCTCATCCACATGTTTTTCACCTGGTTTGATTCTTCTCCTCCATCCCTTCCTTCCTACAATCCTCTGCCTTCTCTGTTGTCCTCTGTTGTTCTCCCCAGCTCTCTTTAGCCTTGTGAATACCATCGCTCAAGCAGTGAGCTGTTGCAGGCACTTTGTTGCTGACCATAGTGCTGAAAGCCTCCTGCCTTCCAATTGCCAGAGTGTTCATTTCATGGTTCATATACCCCGTTCTCCATTTGTCAGAGTGCCGTTAGCCCCCACGCTTATTTCTTTAACCCCTTCCCTTACAAATAATAACAAATCAAATGCACATTTGTTTCACCTCACAGTCATAGCTCTCCTGAAACTGTCAGGCTTTCAATTAAGATGGTGGCATGTGATGAGTGTTGAGTTGAGTAGGGTGTGGAACATGTTGGATGGAGTTTTCAGGTGTCTGACTTTTTTTGCTCCGTTGTTTTGTTTTCCTGTGTTTTTTTCTGAAACCTAATTTGTGTATGTTGCTCTTTTAACTTTGTGTGTTCTTGTTTGTGCTATGCGAGCTATTAAAAAAGCCAATGCGATACAAGGCAATGTGCTGTATTGAAGCCTGCCCCCCCCCCACTTGTGAACATGCTCGTTCAGTCATTTCGCATACTAAATCACCACAGTCATCACAACATATGTAAGCTTGTCTGCAGCCTCCATCTGGCCACATTAGGATTCCAATTTCCATGAGAACCTCCTCCGCATGTATGGCTGTTTTCAAAGAAGAATGGAAAAAAAAACAAAAAAACAATGTGGATGTTAAGGAGTCTTGACTATATGCCATAATGCATTTCATGTTCTGCAATCGTGGTCTTGTGCTCTTTTAAATGTGAAAGTAGCATGACACTCCTTGACTTGTCCTGTAGTAACAAGAGACCCTTTGACATGAGCATTTTCAAGTGACGAATTTTCTACCAGTAGTCTGGAATCCATGTGGTTTACACAAACACACTAAGATCCGTTCAGTTTATATTTAAGTTTAGATTGTTTCTGCTGTCACTTACAATTAACACACAAACAGACAAGACAATTAAAATGCCTCTCAATATAAAGTAGTTGTCATGATGGCCTCGCAAAATAAATAGTACCGTAAACAACAACCGCAGTTTGAAATAACCAGCCTCACAAACTTGGGATTGATAGTAGAGCCGTTGTATCTGTGCCACACAGTTTGAGAGGGTTGGAGGTTGCATAACCAGGGTGTTTATATTGATTATTAATATCAAAAAAATGAAATCCTCATATTCTTTACTCTCAACTGTAGTTACACCTCCACAGATAGATAATTCTGTTTCATTCTCTATTTCATTCCCTTCGATGTCCTTCATTTAGAGGGCCGCCTGTTTTGGTTCCAAATTGTCCTTCATGCCAAGCTGGATTTGTGAGCAGTGCTATGCCAGACGCTAAGTAAATGTGTTTTTCAATCTATCTGCTCCCCAACCATCCCACTCTCGTCTTTCTCCCTCTGCCTCTGGACTCCCTCCAGTCCCCAGTGTTTTTTAGGACAATCTCTGTGTCGTCTCATCTCTTGCCTGCCTGCATGCCTGCCTACCTGGCTGCCCATTGCCCCTGCCATCATTCCTCCCAGGTCTCGATAAATAACCCCGCACCTCTCTGGCCCTCAGCTCTACTGGCTGTAGCTGGAGCACATTTGTTAAAATATCACCCGCTGTACAGGGGAAATTGATACTGCTGCCATGTGCTCTGGGCAATAGAGTTCTGTGTTGACTTAAAATGCCACAACACCGACAGTTGTAGGAAATTTTAACAAAAAACAAAAACAAAAAAAACAATTCAGTTGTTCCATGAGATGTTAAAAAAAGAACAGCTGCAGCTCCTCTCTTGCTGGGTCAGACAGTTAATTACACAAGTACAAAAACAAACAGAAAGATAATATTTGTTAAATTTCCATTAAATACAATGACACACTCAATTCACTCAATTCCCCTGCTTCCCAATTGAAGTTGTTTTTTAATATAGAAATTGAGATGAATAGTCGTCTTTAAATAACCACAGAAGAGTCACACGTCCATGTAGCTTGCTGGAAATAAAAGGAACTTCATTAAAATATGAAAAACTGTTTAGTCTCTTTGGTTCCACTCTGTTGCTCCAAAACAGGCCAATGATCAGTTGAGACATCTGCAGATGACCAGGTAAGAAGAAGCAAAAGTTCCTCTCTGAAATCTGCCATTATCCAGATGGCACCATTAACGATTAAGCCAGAACATTTCTCCCCTCTTATAATTGACTCCATAGGCTATTAGGCAGGTTGGCACTAGGCAAGGTCCACTGGTGCACACTCCAGATGTTCTCTTTTTGTGTGTGTGTGTGTGTGCTTATGTATGTATGTGTGTGTGTGTGTTTTTGTGTGTGCAGAAGGCAAGAGGAGGGGGTGGGGGTTTGGCTGTTGTTGTGGGTGCTTGTGGTGGGTCCAAGGCTGTCTACAGATGGACATAGAGCTGGGTGGGTCCTGGGAATAAGTCACATTCAATTATAACAACATCTCTATCAGTCTGTCTGTTCTCAGTCTCTCTCTTCCTCCATCTCTCTATCTCCTTGTCTGTCTCCCTTTCTCACTCTCGCCTTGAGGGAAGAAAAATTAAAGTGTTCTGTTTTCTGTGCAAGATCTTTGTCTCTGCTCTTTGGATTTATCCAGAGATTAAATTATCTCTCCTCCGTGGTCTGTCCTTTAGTGTGTGTTAGCCAAGTGATGTTTGGCAGACATTATTGAGTGTGGTTGCTATTATTAACTCTAAATAATACTGAGAGATGTAATACCAGTTTTCATTTGTTTGCCTTGAGTTTCATAAACCTGGCTTACCATTTGCTCAACTTGGCAGGCTGTGTATTCCAGTAGCATGTTATTATTTTACATCAAATAACACATCCGGAGAAAAGGACAGATTGATTATGACAATGATTATGTTCATTTGCCATATTTAAAGTTGTAGATTAACATACCAGAATCATTAACAGTTCCTGCATGTGCCACCTTATCTAAACCACAGCTCCAAAATCTGCACAAGAAGAGGCTGATTTTCAGAACTGTGCTGCAGCAGGCACGAAATGGCTTTTTTTAAGTGTTTGTATTACATTACAGAATGGACTCTCAGTAATCCTTTTATAGCTAAAAAAGGGCTAAAAAGCCATTAATTATTCATCTCCCCATGGCTGGTGGTAAAGAGGAGAGGCGCTCTAGGGTTTCCATCAGCTATTAGTAAACAAATCAATGCTGCAGGCTGAGCTCCTTGTCAGTAGAGAGCCATCTGCCCTTTGCCATGACTTTCAAGTGAAAGCCAGAAATGGACCTACATGACACACGATACTGCCTCTTGAGGATAAAAAAAAAAGGAGCATGTTGAAAGGAAAATGAAAGTTAGTTAGTTATGGGTGATTCTTATTAAGTTATTGAGTTGAAGAAACTTATGCAGGAATCTCAATGCACAAACAGGTTCTCCCTGTGTGAGTGACACTTAATTTATTCATGACATCAATCTAATTTGTGAGAACAGTTGTAGTTACATTACCACCCCAACTGGGTTGGTTCGACGCATTACGCCTCTGTGAGCGGACACCTCTGAATTTGTCATGACCCACCCAACGATAGGTATTTGATGTAATCAAACAGCGCAGTTTGAAGCCCCTAATCCAATTTCTTTGGCAAGATACATTGTAATTTGGTATCAGTGTAATTATGAACTGAATTGTGAACTGTCTGTAAGGGAATTGAATTAGTCGGCAGAAGAAGAGTAATATGATTGGGAACTGGGAGAAATCAATACAGCGCTGCTCGTCATCTCAACGTTGACCTGAATCCTGCCTGAATGTGGATCTTTGGGGGATTCAGCTTAATTCAATCTGGTGGAGCTAACACGCTCCCTGTCCCCTCCACATGGTTGACAACAGCTCTGTCTTGATTTAGAAAGTCAGACAGGAGCCGTGCTGGGGGAAGCAGAGCTCGGAGGAAAGAAGCTGCAGCTTGATTTTTATCCATCTGATTGTACGAAATAGATGTAGACGCACAGTGTAAGCCCTCGTAAAATAGCTCCAACTAGCTTCCCAGCCCTGCATACTACAAGCACCTTCAGGTATAACCATGTAGTTGTGTGTACTTCAGTGTGGCAAAAGTTATGAATAATAAAGCCTACAGAGACACCATGAGCACCATGAGCACCATGAGCATCATGACCATCATGACCCAGGCCTGCATCGGTGTATTTGATGAACAGCACTTTCATACACCATGAACTGTGTTGACAAATGGTTCACAGTGGAGTGTATGGAGAGATCCTCATCCTCATGGGTGCAGCCCACCAATGATCGCTCTAGCCTGATGGAGTTTGTAGCCTGAAGAGAAATGGTTAATGCTGCAGCTGTAGCAACGACCGCCACGGTTCACTATGATGGATGAGGCCAGAAAGACTGAAGCACGAGTTGTGTATGGAGATGCTGACTGACAAAGTAATGTTTAACTGACTGATAACTCTAAGCCATTTATCTCCAAATGTCCTGACATTCAGTTTTTGCTCCACAGTTATTGTATTTTAATCCCTATTTCTTGTTTTGAATTTCTGTACTGTTATTCATACATATCCTTCTGTTGGATTTGTCTGGTTTGAAAGGCTTCACCAGCTGATATTAACCTATTAGGGATACTGATCTAGAGAGAAAATAGTCTACCATTCAGCTGTCTTTGTTTAAGGAAAAATAGCTTGCGTATTGTGTTGTTCTATTGACCACTTGACATTCCAGCGCGTTCTACAGCACTCTCCATGGACCCTGATAAGAACTTGATAGCTAGCCAGAGGTGCTCTCCTATTATAGGAGCAGATGGCTTCTTACCATTATTTTATCTTTACAGATAAGATTAAAAAAAGCCCAGCTTACACTGCACATAGGTAATCAGAGCTGAGAGGAAAGAGCACCTCTAATGCCAAGGACAGCCCAATGTCAAGAAAATCAATATGTCTGCCCCCTCCCAAAATCAAAGCCTTTTTTCCTCCTCTCTGCTCTCAGATGAAAGCTATGTGTGTCTTGTAAAATCAAAGCAAACAGAGCAGGTGTCACACAGTGCAAAATGTTTCATTATTCTGTTTTATTTTTGTAATTCGCGCAATTCGGCCGCCGTCTCGAGATCCCTCGCCACGAGCACATCTGGCTTGTCCAATACCTGGACATTCTTTCATTTCAGAAGTGTCTTTTATTTGAGTGAGTCAGATTTGATTGCACACATTGTGTTGTCAGTGAAGGAAGCTCGTAAAGGTTATACAGCCCAGTGAAAGGCTATCTCATTCACCAGCAATGGAGGGGAGCATGTCCCCTGAGCCAGGTGTAGAATGGACTCGGGAAACAAATAGCTCTTCCTGTCTTGTTATTGAGGATGCACTGATAGGGTGGGCTGGGGCATGCTGAAGGGTGATTACTAGGTTGTCTTTTAACAGACTTCCTCCACCACGATCAGCATCATAGTTATGCATACTCGTTGTACTGCATCAGCATTGTGACCAGCACCTCACCCTTAAGCTACATCACCTGCTGCACCCTGATTCACTGAGCTCTGTCTGCGTTGACACCTACTTAATTCCCATGGGTTATTGCAGATCTCTCTCCATTTAAGTGTGCATGCGCATGTGTGTGTGTTCGCGCGTGCGTGTGTGTTCATGCATGTGTGCGGACAGGAAGCAGAGAGAAATCATTGCTAGCCTGGGAGAAGGGAAAAAGCTATTCAACAGGGGCGCCCACGGTGGCAAAGCCATTTCCAATAATGTCCTCTTTCTGCAACAACAATTGTGTTTAACCCCAGTGGCTTCAGCTGCCCACTATTTGTCATCCCACCTCTTCCTCCCTCACCTCCCTCCATGCCTTCACATGCATACACAGGCAATAGCAGTGAAAGTATGGTTCATGACTGCATGGCGCATACATCGTCTGACTCATGCTGCTGATCCTGTTTGAGAAAACAACAGGAAAGAGGTCGGACAGTCTCCTCTTTGTATGGCATAGCTCTGGATTGATAGTGTTCAATCCCTTTGATTTTACCTGAGTAGGGTTTGGTGAGCAGAAAAAAAAAGTCGGAGATAAAAGGATGATCTCTGTTAAGTTTTCAGGACGAGGAGGTTTTGTTCCACTGAACAATATGGAGAATCAGGATTTACTTTTGATGTTCTGAATTGAAAACTCTTGTGTGTAGTAACTTTCTTTTTGCAAACTGCAGTGGTTTTCTTCTTATTAGGGTGTGAATGAAAGTCCTGTTGTGTGTCTTTCCCCCCATAGTTCTCTATTTTATTCCTCTCACCACATTTTTCTCTCTCTTTGCACCCCTCTCTGATCTCCCTGCCACCCCCCTCTCCCCATGTCCCTGTGCTGGCGAGCTGCGTGTGGAGGTGATTTATCTGTGGCACTCACGGAGTCCCACTGCAGTGGCACACGCACAAACACATGCATCTCCATGTGCACAGAGATACGAAACGCACACACAAACACACACAGGTAAGGTTGCA
>OMNW01015107.1:16612-26847 GCA_900303245.1 Selene dorsalis
TGTAGGAGGACAGGTTTTATCTAGTCAGCCGTTCCTACCAAGCAACACTGCTGTTTCTACATTCAGCCACATTCCCACACACAAAAAAATGAAACACCGAAGAACGGCCATCCGTCACCAGGCTCTTCTCAACAGCAACACTTCCCCGTTGGACTTCAGCTCATTAACTCTCTGCACCAGGACGTCTTGTCAGCGCTGTGAGCAGCAGCTGATGAGTTCAGTTTATGAACTCTAATTGGCCACTGTGAGACTTTAGGAGTCTGCTCTGACCATCAATAGTGATAATGATTTAGTAGCACTGTAAGGGATGGGCTCCAATAGCTAGTTCTATTCTGAATCCACCGTCCAACATGTTACAATAAGATGATGACTTGACAACCTGAGAAGCCAACAGCTACTGTTATACTGTAGTCGATGACCTGTGCATGCAGTTATTCATGTAACTGTTATTCACTAATTGCTGAATAGGAATTAATTGGTGTTATTAGTGTATTTTGACTTCAGTGGCTTCCACAGCTGCAGCACAGCCCTCCAGTAAGAGTCAATGCTTTGATGCACATCACTGTCTTGCAGCTGGTCCCCACATTACGCAATTACCAATTATATTATTAATGTGATTAGAGGAAGCTACAGTCTTTGTGTCTTATAACACAGAACAGTTTACATTTGTTTTTTTTTTACTGAAATGAATAAAAACAGTGCATGCCTTCACTCACAAAAACTTATTATTCAAAAAGGCAGGAAATGACTGAAAGACTTATTAGATTCAGTAAGCAGATTCAGACTTGATGTGTGCTATTGGACCCGATCCCCAACACAGCAGACATTGCAAATTTCTGGATTCTTGTGTTTCCTGAAAACCACAGTGCAAATACATGACACATTGTGCCCGGTGGAGATCAATAATGGACTTGAAGGATAGTTCTGAATTGGTACAAGTTGGAACTTACTTTCATGGTTGGACCATTTCATTTACCAGTAAAATAACATTGTAGCAAAATAGGTTGGTTAATACATGTATACTTACAATCACATTTCATTTCAACGTACTTGATTGACTTATTGTGACGGACAGTAAATCATAGACAAACCCATGAAAATAAGACCACAGTTGTAACATTCAGGAATTATCCTTTAGAAACTTCAGTTAAAATCCTTTGAATCTTTTAGATCAGGACCTTTAACCTAAAAGCTCTGTATAAAGAAAACCTGAGGAACAAGGCAAACATCTATTGTCACATAACCAACAAGTCTGAGGACGAGGAGCTGAGGAGCAGAAGAAGAAAGAGGAGAGAGGAAAAGGAGGCTGCTCTGCCTCACTGTCATCCTGATTCAGATTCCTCCCTGGCATTTTCACAGTGGGAGAGACGAACCAACAGCGGCTGTTTAACAGCTTAGGGTCAAAGGCCAGCAGAGACAATACTGTGACATGGCATGGCATAGAGGAGCTGGAAGGATATATTTCTTCTTTGAGCTGCACCAATCTGATGCAATCACAAAATTTTTTTCTTGTTACTGATTATTTTGCTGTCATTTATACTAGATGCTGCTCAATTTGCATTTTCCTCCACCACATAGTTAATCAGTCTTGTTTATTAGTTGTAAGGACTGAGGGCTCCATTAAAGATTTGTTTTTAAATCCATCAACGCTGGTTGTGAGATATTTTTCTGTCTAGAGTTAGTAAGTAAGCAGTGAGGAGGGAGGCTGTGAAGTGGGTTACAGCTAGCAAATCCAAGACTTCCAGAGTGTCCAAAGGCAAATCTGGTGGGTGTCCTACATTCAGCTTCAAAGAAACAAACAAGCAAAACAACTGTGGAAAAACATCAGGTAAACAAAAACATCTAAATTAAAGCTAAACACACACAAAAACAAAAGGTTGCAGCACAGATATTGTCCATTGTAGTCTTTGGTCTTTTTAAAAAGGAAGTGTGTTTGAGAACACTCACGCACACGTGTGTGTGTGTGTGTGTGTGTGTGTATGTTTGTACTCACAGAGCTGGTCTTGTCCTGCAGCAGCTTCAGGCTGCTCCTGCACTGCTCCAGCTCCTGGTGGATGTTCCGCTTCTCCTGCTCTGTTCGCTCATAGCGCTGACGGAGGTCCAGCAGCTGCGACTGCGTGTCTTCATACTGTGCGCACACACACACACACACACACACATCATCTCTATAAGTTGGCAGCTCATCCATATATGTGAATAAGTGACTTACCATCTTAAAGGGATGGTATACCTCTTTCTGCAGTGTGTGTGTGTGGGCCTGGGCCTGGTCCAGCTGGCTCTTTAGCCTGCCTGCATCCTGCAGGTGTTGGTTCTCCAGAGAACCCAGTTTGCCCTGCAGAACCTCCTCCCTCTTCTCCAGAGACTCCAGACTGCTGCTGAGGACCTGACTCTGCTCCCTGGTGCTGCACACAAGCACACCCAATACACACAAGCCTGGTCCATAACTGAGGAATTACAGTGAACAGCTACAGCACATTTATCAGTCACATCAGGTTACATTAAATTTGTTCCCACAGACAAAGTCAGATGATGTCATTCCTGAGAGAACTAGTTTTTAATACTATGATTATCCGTGTATTCTTTACATGAATGGAATAGCAACATTAATGCTCGAGGACACTGATAGGATGTCAGGTTACTAAGATCTGTGATCAGTGTTGATTGTTTTTCCGGCTCGAACTCCATCTGTTCGCTCTCTCTGACCTCATCTCTGTTAAACATTTATTGTGACCAATAATATTATGTGTTGACTGGATGGACTTCAGTTGGCGACGGCAAAGATTTTGATCTGATGAGACATTTGGCAAGACAGGAGGAAGCCTCCCCTCTGTGACTCAAGGGGAATTTCTTTCTGATCCAGCTCCCAAATTTGATTATCTGCTTATGAAGGATCATGTGATACAAGAAATTATGGAGTTTTGAGTTTGTGCTCTGAATCAAAAACACTGCATCATGTTTGTGTTGGGGAACACTTGTAAGAAAAACGACCTCAGCTTTCATTCAAACATTGTTTTGAGCTGCTGAAAATATTTTCACTGAACTGGGACACTGTTGCATTAGGCTTCATCGTTTACTGAGCATTTAATATATTACGTGAATCATTTCTAGTTGTACAGCATCTCAGCAGTGAGAGGACGGTGATTAGGAGCAGACAGGCCTCCTGACGTGCACTTTTATCAATATACTTCATTAAAAATATTCCCAATGGAACTTACAATTCACTGCACAGTAGGGAAAATTAGCCTCGAGTGCAGATAAAAGCTGCTGAGCGTAGTGATGTTTTCTCTCCCTAGAGATCACACAGAGCTGCAGTTGGTTAACCTGCTGACTGCTTGGTCTGGTTCAGCCAACTGTCAATCATCTGCTGTTCCATCGTCCCCCTCCACCTGAATCTGCCGAGCGCCACAGTTACCCCTGTCAGTCTCTGCCTCGGTCCATCTTTTAGTGCTGACTCCAAACGCTGAGCTATGTCAGGGTCTGAGGACTTGGCAGTGCTCCTGTTAGCTGTCCTGAGCCAGAATTCATCAGCTCCATCATGGCTGTCACAAAGAGTTTGTCCACCGTGGGTTTTACAAACATTCCTGACATGTTCTGGTCTGAACCTCGACTTTTCATTCAGTAAAGGGCTTGGGCACTTTAAGTTTTAGTTTTGAGCGTTGTATCATAAATTTGGTGGTCATTGTTATCATTTAAAGAAACTAAAGGTTTGTTTTTTGTCAGGAGGAAACCTCAGGTATTTGGTATTTGGATTTCAGTCATGGTGGATGTAAAATCAGCACCCCTGATAGAGTGTAACATATCTGTGCAGTGTGTGTGTGTTAAACTTGTTAGTCATACCGGTACTAAAAAGGTAGCACGGTACTAAAGAGAGAGAGGGATACAGGGTTCTAGCTATATACATTAAGTAGTGGCGGCGCATGTATATATCGTATTGTGTGTTCAGCGTGAACCTGGACCAAACCAGCGCATTCGGTCGGCCTGTAGAGAACTCTACTGAGGTTTTTACAGCCCATCAGTTTAACACCCTGAGATAACGTGTCCTTTTTTATTTACAATCTCCTCTCCTTCAGCCTTATGTTCTCACTACACGCTGTTCTGTTGTCAATAAACACACATGGCGATGGTGCTGCAACTGGACTACACAGCTGATAAATGATTGTCTGTTTGCCTGTTACTCGAAGCCTCCAGGGATATGACAGGCTGTGTCATTGAGCATGTTGCGCTAAATGCGCAACATACATGTCAAATTATCCAGTGTTTTATCCAGCTGTTTTCTTATCGCTGTCATCCAGGGCTAATATTCACAACTTTAAATCAATTTGTGTCAAAGTTAGGATCACATGCAAACACAGTCCCATTTACAGTCAGTCATTTGTGTGTCTTGGGAGAATCAGAGAGAGCTGTTGGCAGGGCTTCTACTATGTACATAAAAAATTTAAAAAATTAAATTGTTTCTTTGTTGCATAAAATTGCAGTTAAATCATTTCTTATTCTTAGTGGTAGGTAATATGTGGGACGGGGGCACATGATATAGATACTAATGTCATTTGTTGTGTTCCCCCTTTATTTGGAAAAGTAGCAAAAATTATCGAAAAGTATCGAAACACATACTGGTACCAGTACCAAAACGTTGGTATCGGGACAACACTAGTGTGTGTGTGTACCTGCTCAGTTCAGTCTCCAGACGGTGCAGTTTGTCCATAAGAGCTTTCCGTTCAGCTCTCAGGCCGTCACAGTCCTGCTGCAAACACACACACCGCTGCTGCAATGCAGTACACTCCACTGGTACAGAAAGAGAGAGAGGACATATCATCATTTTAGTATCCAGAAAAACATATAGACTGTCACTGGCACTGTACATGCGCCCACACACACACTCTCTACTCACCCTCCAGCTGGGTGGCTGTGTTCTGCTGTTGCTGCTGCTGTGTGAAGGCCTCCTGCAGCCGGCTGATCTCCTCCTCGTACTTAGCGGCTGTGTTCCTCCAGTGCTCCAACTCAGAGCGCACACTGCCCAGGTCGGCCTGCAGGGTGGCAATCTCACGCTCCCGCTCTGTCGTGGCTGCCTCCATGGCGTGGCGGAGGACAAGAATCTGACAACAGAGGAGCCCAAGGGATGCTCAGTGATAAAAATACATAACTAAGATTTATATGGCTATGTCAGAGAGTCAAAATCAGGAGAACTAAGGGAGGTGGATAGAGGTGGGAGGTTGAATGGAGTGAATCAGACGAATTCAGGAAGAGTTAGGGGGAGTCACTAGGGAGTCGAGAGTCAGGAAGATTCAGGAGTTGGGAGGTAAAATCGAGCAAAGAGATGTCAGAAGGAGTCGGGTGGAGTCACAGAGGGAACTGGAAAGGGTCAAATGGAATCAGAGGGAATCAGAAGAGTTGGGGGAGCCTGGAAGGGAGATATCATGGAGGGGTTGAAATGATTCACAAGGGAGTAAAGAGTCACAGGTCAGACTGAGTCACGATGAGTTAGAGAGGTCAGAGGGAGTCAAAGTTGGATGCAGGCGCAGTGGTACCTCCTCCTGGGCAGAGTAGAGCTCCTCTCTGGTGCTGCAGATGGTGCTCTCCCTCTGTTCCCTCAGTGCCTCCATATCAGCCTGCAGCTTGCTGAGCTGAGCTACACACACAGAAACACAAAGGGGGGTGAGGAGAAAAACAAGGTGGATTATGACACACACACAGGTGTGCAGTATCTTTTGTGTGTGGGTGTGAGTGTGTGTACTAACTCTGCAGGTACTGGATCTGTTTGGTTGACTCTTCAGTCAGTTGAGAGTTACTCCTCCTCTCCTCCTCCAGCAGAGCTACAGAGACACAGAGTCATACAGTCAAATCATCTCTCACTGGTCTACTGTGATGTCATGTGACATTCAATGTGATTTGTGTTTGAATAAAATCTCCTCATGATCAGGTCAGGTTCATTTATTAGTACCCGTAGGTAAAATTGGTTTACAGTTCAAAAGTGTGGTATCCAGTTCAAACATACTTCATACCATTCTGTCCAGAGGGAAGAAGCTGAAATTCACTGTGTAAGGGATGGGAATCATCATTTATAATTGAGTCAGACAATCGCTGTAACTGTTTGGTGTACAGGACTTCCATGTTCTGCTTTGAGGAATTTCTGCTCTTTAAGGAGATGTTTCCAAATCATGTTACCAGTGAAAAGGATAAAACTGGCTCAATAAAAGCATGATAAACAAAGGACATCATTATTTTGTCAATATTAAAATGGAACAGCTTCCTCAGACAATATAAATGCTGGTGGCCCCTCTTAAACACAGCTTCACAGTTTGTTCCTAATTTTAGTTGTCCCAAGATACTTATATGGGTCCACCTGTTCAACAGTCTGACTCTTAAAGGTAACAATATTACAACTGTGACATTGTCTTCTAAAATCAACGACCATGTTCTTTGTTTTTTTGATACATTTAACTGGAGGCAAGAGTCCTCACACAACCTGACAAAGTCATTTATGACCAGTTCATGACTGTTCCCACCATCCTGAAGCAGGCTGACGCCAAAAATCATTCTGTTGTAATACCAGCTCCAGCATGTTTTGGTAAAAAGAATAAAAAGCAGAGGTGAAAGCACACAGCCCTCTGTGTCGCAGTGTCGGACAGAGTACCGTTGAGCCTCACTCTCTGTGTCCTCATGTCAGGTTTTCATACTTGACCAGAAGGAACCCAGGTTGTTTGCAGCCATGCTTTCTTCTAGTCTGGATTTGTAAGACTTATTTGCTTTAGAAATCTCAGTATTGAGCTCCCTGTTTGCTGCATGCCGCTCAGCTAAACTCCCTTGTTGAAAGGCCAGCCGTTTTTTTTCCAGAACATCTTTAATAGCTCTGGTGACTCATGGCTTGTTGTTAGGATAAATTGTAACAGATTTGCAACAATCATGTCTCTTCAGAATACAGCATATGAGCAGCATACATCAATCATTTCAAGTGTTTTTATACATTTCCAAGTCTGTACATTCAAAGCAGTCCTGAAGGCAGAGTATGGAGTCCTCATTCCACACTTTCACCTGTCTTCTCCCTCTTTTACAGTTTTACAGGTTAGCAACATGCATCTGTTGCCTACCTACAGATGCACACAAATCATCTGTATTCTCGCTAAGCCCAGCAGGGGGAGTGGGAATAATAGTGACACTCAATCATCAGTGTAAAACTGTCGGGAGCTAATTTCTCTCCTTGCTTTGTTACGAAACTTTTTAAAGTTAGCATTTTATTTTCAGAATGTCAGGTGAAATGTGAGGAAGTTTAGGAATTTGTTGATGCTATCTAGACCCCTGTTGAGGCATAGCGTCCAGAGGGAGATTATTTTTATACAGTCACCTTGTAGCTCCAGACATTTCTGCTTGCCGGTGTTGGCTAATTCCTGGGCCTCCAGGAGCTCTCTGTGGAGATGGTGGATGACCTGCTCAGTGTCTCCAGGCTCTAGACCGGCCCGATGCAACTCAGCTACACACACAAACAAGGAAATGAAACATTTTCAAATATTTTTTTTCTTGAATAAATATCTTTTAACATACACGATGGCACTATGAATATTAATAAAGTCAAAGAATAAAACCCTGCAGGCACCACAGTAACTGAACAGCGCCACGCAGTGGCTCATGATCCTGGTTTACGGCATTACAGTGCAACTACAGAGCACAGTTGAGATGCCATGGTTACCTTTGAGCAGAGCTACTCTGTTCTGTGGTTCATTAAGCTCTTGGTCATCCATGTTGCCGTCTGAAACACACATGCACAAACACATGAAGGACTATATAAAGGACTGACACACGGTTTTAAAAATCCACAAGGTAAAAAGACATATATAACCATAAGTTCACCACATAAATAATAGTTGAATCTAACAGTTAAAGTTACTTTAAAACAAAAAGAAACAGCATTTTAATTTCAGCTAGTATCGCCTAGTTCAACAAAGAGCGTTGGTGCAGCAACTATGTACCGCCAGCGTGATCAGAACACATGACATCTTCAGAGTGCCGTAAAAACGAAACTAGAGCGCCTGGAGTGCTCCCGTCAACTTCAGTTGAAAGTGCAGTTTTAAAACTCTCTCCCAGTTTTATTTGACTTTGACAGACCACGTAAAACTGGAGGTATGATAGTTTTAATTTAATAGTACAAGAACTATTTATTTGGGGGATGGGATGGATGGGATGGGGGAGCAGGCGCTGCTTCTTTTTTTTCCATATAGTCTGGAAAAAGTCATCGAATTAGCTGAGCCTTAAGCAGATTACTTTCATCCTCCTCCACGATGAATTTATCAGAGCAAAATCTCTGGATGTAAGAGACATAAAATGATAATATTTACCAAATACATTCCCCCTTTGAAACTAAACTTGTTTAAGCTATTGAAGTTAATTAAAACAGTTAAAACTTGGAAAGAAAACAAATATGAGCTAGATAATCAGTATGTACTCCACCACATATTCACTATATAATTTGATATAAATAATTCAATATAAAAATGGTGCGAGTGTTTCACTAACCTGATGTATCGTCACTGCTGCGATCTTTGCTAGGACTCAGCGTGTCTGACATGTCTGACTCTTTGGCATCCATCTGATTCCCTGTGGACAGACGCACACAAACACACAGAGAGGGAGAGGGAGGGGATTGTCAGGAGGGGACAGAATCGGTGGGGCAGAGAATTAACACTTTTATAGCAGCAATTAAAAAAAATATTGCAGCAAACAAATGTCAGAAAAAAGTAAATAATAGAAATAAAAAGACCAGTCTAGTCAAACATAAACAACCAGGCACACTTGAATGAAGTGCACTGACTGGCGTTACTGTAATGAGTGAGCAGGGTTCAGGAGGTGATGTAGAAACAGCAACAGCAGCACTTTGTTGCAGTTTCACACTTCTTGGTGTGTGAACTTTTGGATCTTTGTGGATCTAATATGAGATTTATACCTCAGGACTGAGGACTTTCAGTCAGTCCCTCACTTTTTGTACACTATGTCCGGTGTGAATAAATGTGTAAAAAAATGTATGTATGAGCAGTTAAAATGTATTTCAGCAGAATGCGGAAGTTCACATGGCTGCTGATGGTTGTGCATTGTGTGTGTGTGTGTGTGTTCACAGAGGGTCCAAAGGATGACAAACAGTCAGCCCACTCACAACAGCAAAGAAAAGGTCACAGGTCACAACAGAAGGATTTCTCCATGTCAGCAGTTTAGCCCTTTGTGATTATTTCTTCACAAAAAGACTTCCCCCCATGGGACAGAAAGAGAAAACAACTCAAAGTGTATGAGTGAGGAGGCCAGGATGAAACCCACACAGATGTGGACTTGAACATTTGATAATACAATCACATGAACTTTCTAATGGTAATTTTAAATTAAGATGACAACAAACTTCTGGTCACCCCTGTTGTTAAATGGGAGGCTATATCCATGTGTGTGTGTGTGTGTGTGTGTGTTTGTACTCCTATCATTGTGAGGACAAGTGTGAATTTTAAACCTTTGGAGTGAGGACCATTTTGTAAAGTGAGGACATGTAGGCTGGTCCTCACCAGTTTTTCATTGTAATGGCTTCTAGAGGCTGTTTTTATGCTTTTCTCCAAGTTTCAGAGTGGTCCTCAGAAAGATGCTAATATGGGAAAATTTGTGGAAAAACTTATTCTGTGTGTATTTCTTGGGTACACACACTTTTTGCTCTCTGCTGCCCCCTACTGTCAGTACAGTACTAACCACATAAAGGCCTGTTCAATCCTGGTACACTATATGTCTGAGGTGATCTTATCACAAGTGAACGGTTTTCTTCTGTTTTCCTTACACTTTACATGACCAACACACTCATTAAACATGCTGTCTTTATAAATTGCTCTCTTCACCTGGCCTCTCTGTCAGATAAGGCTCATATGTAAGATGCATGTTAAAAGAAAGCACAGCTCCACTATCAGCAGCTACAGGGCAGGGATCATGTGTACAGCACATCATCTCAATGTGTGTGATGTCCTCAGGACCACCAGAGTGAGAGTCATCTTCACCAGTGTATCCAGTCAGCCTAAGATTCCGGTTCGGGTCCCGGTCCCGGTTCGGGTTCCGGTCCCGGTTCCGGTTCGGGTTCCGGTCCGGGTTCCGGTCCGGGTCCCGGTCCCGGTCCCGGTTCGGGTTCCGGTTCCGGTTCGGGTCCCGGATCGGGTCCCGGTCCCGATCCCGGTCCCGGTTCGGGTCCCGGTCCCGATTCCGGTTCGGGTTTCGGTCCCGATTCG
>OMNW01015109.1:0-18340 GCA_900303245.1 Selene dorsalis
ATGGTGCCTGCACAGAACCAGGCCGGATCGCTGGTGTAACGCCAGACAGTGTTAGCTGTTGACAAACAGTGGATCCTGTCCCTGTTCTCTGTGACAGGGGCAGCTGCTGATTTTTTTAAAGGGAACGCTATCAAATGTCAAATTCATTTCAGTTTTCATGCCAAGACTCTCAGATACAGACTGTTTACTTGCTTTAAGTATATTTCAGTCTTTTGTATTCTGTATGCACTGCATTGCAAACTGTGTATAGACATAATTTTCATACATCTGTCCAGTATCCTCTTTTCTACTTTATCGATGCATTTCTAATGTTTTATTTTTTTCAAATCTATCTTTCAAATATTTCATCCAGAAACCTTATTTTTCTTCCTCCTGCCATACTAATGACACAAAGCGAGTCATCACCAGAGGCTTGACGATGCGCGTCAGCTGTACGCACAAAGACCTGAAGGAGAACTCGTCAACACAAGGATAGGTGCAAGCATAAAAGGAAGTTAGTGAAACTGAGTGTAATATGAAGATCTGTGTATTAACGACTATATTTCTTCAGTGGACTTATGGAAAGAAAGATAAGAGAATATTACACATATAATGAAAAAGTTTGGCATTGCAAAAACATCCTAATCCTTTTTTTGGCTTCATTTCTGTCGGTGGTTCAGCTTCTAAAACGCTCTTAGACTCAATTCTTCAAACACAGATTAGCAAAAGCTTCTTATAATATTGAGCACTATTCAGAGCTGCAGTGTGACGACTTTGCTAATACATGAGTCCGCAACTCGGGGTTGTAATAATTTAAAAGTTGCCTGCAGTGGTGAGATTGTAAATATGATATTTATTTTCTGTTTAATGTGTAACAAAGAGCGGAGCATATCGTGGACCGCAGCTTGTGTGGAACATGTGATGGGGGTGATACGTTTGCCTGCGACACTGGATGCTGAACCAAAGACACACAGGATGTATCACTTCATTATGCCAACTTGCTCTCTTCATAATGCTGTGGTTCTTTTTCAGAGGGGAGTCAGTAGTTTTTTTTCACTACCATCATCTACAGGCTTCTTAGACAAACCATCTCTCCCATTTGATTGACATAAAAAAAATTGATAAGAGTTTCTGTGTATGAGAACAATAACATGAATGTGCCTAATTAGTGATGTTCTACCATTTCCTCTGATGGGAGGATGGTACAGTGGCCCTGAGAGCTCAACTCACAGCAACTTGCAAAAAGACAACACATGCAGCAAATTCCAACAACAAACCAATGTCTCCAATGCGTGGCTCTGTGTTTCTTGTCAGTGCTTTTCAGTTCAAAAGTCACAACTGGGCATTGAACAGCAAGTCCCAGCCGTGTTCATCATTTTTAATGTCCCCTTGTAATGAGTCAGTTCAGGTGTTGTCAGTTTGCGGGGCGTTTATTTGTGTTTGTTCCCTTGAGTTGCAGTGCATTGAGCTTCAGGGCCACCGTAGGATGGAGAAGATACTCAAGTCCTCCTTAAAGCAGGGGGAGGCCTTTATTACAGATCCCCATGTGTCCAACAATGTGACACTGAAAAGTCCCAGAACATAAGAGGAATAAATTTTCCTCAACAACACTGAAATCTGGGGATTATTTTTGATAGTTATCTTAGTTTGGCCAATCTCATGTCATGGAAAGTCTCAGTAAATATCCATATGTTCTGAAGAGCACATACATGTATCATGATAGTGATCTCCATCCCCACCTATTCTGCTGGATTGTCATGACACTGGAGCTTTTTTTGTTTATTTTTGTTAGTGTGCACAGCGATGATGGGAACAACCATTCAGAAATGATCCATGTGAAACTCCATTTTATTGAAATAAAAGATTCGAGCTTCCTTTAAAGCAGTGGTTCTCAAAGCATTTCACCTCAAGGATCTTAGACTTATTGTAAAAATAAATGATTCACCCATGATCCCATGACTCATGATGGTCCCACTTTGAGAACCACTGCTTTACAGACACATTGTGAATATTGTTACCTGTTTGACACACGCTTGGTAGGACAGTGACAGGAGCAAAATGTAGTTGTATGTTAAAGTTGTGATGGGTTTGTGTTGTTCTGAATGTGTTAGAGCAAAAGGGAAAGTTGAGCTCATACTCTTGACAGGTTGGACTAACTACAGCTACAGTTACCTGGCTAACTATTAACCTTTTAAAGTGTACATGTTGAATATTAAAAACTATTCAAAACAAACCTTTATTTTTATACATTAGCCTATGAGAGCACATGAGCAGAAATTATAAGTAGTAAATGTCAAAGTTTTTATTAACTATTAAGGATTGTATAACTGTGGACAAACTGGTGGCCAAACATGCTTATTTATACAGTGAGTCTAAACTGTGGACATTAATATCCAGTGTGCACTTGTATCCTCCATATTTATGTTCATGGAAAATGCTTTGTATGATATTTTCAATTAAATTACAAATGATTATGTGTGTGTCTGTGTGTGTGTGCTTATTTTCAAAAGCTCCCAAAGAATCAGATGGGGGGTCTGACTAGGGTCTGACTAGGTCTCTATTGCTCTGAGCAGTGTCTTGTTTCTTCATCCAGGTTAAAGAAGCCAGATGATGGTTTGTAGCAGAAATCAGCTTAATGATATCATGGGTTAATAACCACTGTGTCTGTTCATTAGAAATCAAACTTGACCATAATGAACAAGTACAGGTGGGGGAAAAAACTCATTCATGTGCACCCTGTTAACATAAACTATTAGTATAGCTCAGTTGCTCATTTGTGTGTGTATTATGCTGAAGACCTTGGCTGCTATTTTTTTTCTGTGGTTTTTGTTCCCTTTGTCAGCCACCAGAGGGCAGCAAAGTCGCTCTTTTTGGTAAGCTACAATGGCTACAGCAAAGGAAAACATAAAAGGACAAAATAAATATGACTACTTAGCACCTTAAACATGCTTGAAAAAGTAAAATATGTGCACCAGTTTCACAAGAAAGTGATTACTAAGGGACATGTTTGTTTTGTATTTATTCTTCTAAATTGTATTCATTTGTTACCTCTGCTACAGTAGTGCAGTTTGGCTTCCTGTTAAGAGAATGTGCAGTACACTCAATGATGGGTCTACACTGGTCATCACCCACTCATCTGCCATGAGGCAATGAAAAATGATCTTACTGTGGGTTCATTTCTGATTTATAACTACATGATCATATCAGAATCTTCACAGTATTTGAGTGACGAGTATTTTTTTCGAGAAAAGTAATTCATACATCACTCATCAGCAGGTTTAAAAGGAGCACATGCACACACAGCATTTGGGTAGAATGTTTATTAGAATTTGCGATTAGCGATGTAACATTCACCTACATGGCGCAAAGGAAGTCATAAATATGGTAATATGCAAATATGCGCGCCTTTACTGAAATGAGCTCATTTGATCAGGGGATGACGGACCCCAGGAAACTGAGAGATACACCTGCATGTGGCTTAGACAGGGTGGGACGCACAAAGGCCTATCGCTCTGATGACGGTAAAGGAAATAGAAACTCAGCAACAGAACTGATATCAAATATTTAGATGCAAATAAAAAAGACGTTCCAAAAAATAAAGTCAAAAGAGCACTGGATATAAGACAAAAAGTGATAGAAAAAACAAAAACAGCTTAGTAATACTCTGCACCCGTAATAGTCGTATGTTTCTGGCTGTTCACATGGAGCTACAGTACTAAGTTGGCAGAGAGAGGTGCATGGCTTTTGTTTTCATCTGGAACAGTACAGGAGGATGATGGGCTGTGGATGCAGTATGGCATTTCTTTTCTTACTGTCTAGTCCTTAATGTCCTCAGTGAATAAAACAATCAGCTGTTAAGAGGTCAGTTTATGAATAAGACTCAAAACTTGGCAACACTGAAATTCTGTTATAAGAAAGAAAAGGAAAAAGTAACAAAAAGGTAAGAAATAAAGGATAAAAAAGCAGCGATTACACCATATCCCTGTACCAAAGTGGTGTTGTGATTGTTAACAACATGTCATGCTCCATTAGTGAAGTCCTTTACAATGGGCCTGACCATCCCATTTGTTTTAAGTATTACGATGGTGGCCATCTTGGGGTGTGGCCTGGATGTAATGTGCAGGGAGGGAGAAGGTGAGCTCAGCGAAAGGCAGTAGTCATAGTTGAGGTGAATATGATAATGTCGATGGTGAGGATCCATGGTTGGTAATGGTAAAACAGGGGATGTCATGCAGCTTGGGGCCAGAGGTGAGGACGGCTGGAAAGGCCCTCGGGGGGGGGGAGAATTCTCCATCACGTTGTGGCCCCTGGCATGCCAGTGTTTTAGGTAGGACACAAGACTGCAGAGGGAAAACAACAGAAAGCAGTTACTATGGGATTATAATCCGACTACACATAGACTATATAAGGACCTTAAAAACTCCTGTGTAGGGTCATCTGTACAAACTGAAACCTGTTTGGATGTTGAACTGACATTTTCTTTGCTACATTGTAGAAGGAATAAAACGTGAGTTGGTGGATTCACCTTTCAATATGTAGTCAGTTAGCAGTGTAGGCACCTTCTCACTGTCCTCCTTCATGGCATAAAGAACTAGAGGGAATAAATACAGTGTCAGCTCAGTAATAATGATTTATCTATGATACAAACGTTTAGGACTGGACACTTACTTTTTGTGAGCATTTGCAGGTCATCAACAGATGGAGGGGTGCCTTTCTTCTCATATGGAATAACTGTGTTTAGAAACTGAAAACAAAGCCAAAGATCAGGGAATTTAAGAAAGTACTGGGATAGTTAGCATGTAATGATCTTGTGCTATTTTGAGTAATTATTATTCCATGATTGGTAATGACAGAATGGAATTAAAGCACTTAAATTTCAGCATTTGGGAGGATTGGGATCTTGAAAAAACTGACACCACTCTCATGTCATTTAAATACGAGGCTGAAGATTTTATCTGACCTTTTACATTAACAGACCAAATCTAAGTTATGATGGTTTCCTCATGATGAAAAGTGCTAACATCAGGCCTTTCACTTCTGTGCGTCTGCCTGTGATTCATATGAGCAAAAACAGGCAGATTTCCTGCAGTAAGCATACTGCTTACACTATCAACACAGATCCAATTACACACAGTAGGCTGATCATTCCTGTGTGTGACCTTAGCTGTGTGTTGGACTGAGGGAGTGGCATAAATACAGACAGTGCAGCCGCAGGCCTGTGGCCTGAAAAGGCCTGTGCATGAACTCAGTACAGCTGGTCTCTGTCCCTCCCTGAATAAGTTACATCACACCTGTAACACACATGAGAGCACTGCCAGGAACATCCTCACTGTAATCAATTATTACTACTGTCTACTAGCTCCTGAAGGCCTCCCTGTGTTACATGTATATACACTGTGGTCATATATTATTAACAAATAAACTGTGTATTGTTTTTTGTGTCATCTTGTGATTGTCATATGTTATGTTAGCTAGATCCACCATGAGGTCACCAAGCTACACGTCTGTTCTGGGAACCTTTGTTACTAGCTGCCCCTTCTAATATGTCAAAATATATTGTCTACTTAAGTAACCTTTGACCTCACCTGTTTGTCATTCCCTGTGCTTCCAAATGTTTGTCTGATGCCAGTCTGCAGGATGTTGGACAGTCCTTCCATGCTGAAACGCTGCAAGTCATCACACACACACACACACACACACACACACAAACAGACAGCATTGCTAAATTAACTCCTCGAATAAAATGAGGCAGTGAAATCTGATGGTGAGTCATGTATTTCGTTTAAATACAGCACTCAGAAACTATGTTCTGAGATATCATTAGTCTTCCTGTTTATAATGCATCTGTATTATTGTGTCATCTGTACATTTACATTGTTTCAGTAGTGCAGGTACTCAGAACTAATCAACACAGCTGCTGAGATTTACATGGAGGGAAAATCCATTAGGTTGTTTCTCTGTTACTGGGTGGGAGCAGACTGGACTGAGCTCTTACTGTATGAAGACAATGGGTCACCTCCACTTTAGGATCTTTCCTGGAAGTTACTTTAGAGGCTAATGGACCAGAGATCCATTATGCTAACAGTGGAGTGGAGGAGGAGAGCTGCCAGGCCCTGTGGTTTCACCTTTCTGTAATTTACACTAGGATTAAACATGGACGTACGTTTTCATAACTAATGGAGACAGAAGTACACATTTTGGCACAATTAATGTGTTTAAGACATGTCTGGCCATCTGTCCCTCATGTGTCCTCACCTTGACAGGCATGGTCCCTGTCTTCTCCGTGCGTCCCAGGGAGCCTGTGTTCCCTCCGTTCACAGGTAGCGTGGCTCCCCCCTGCAGACTCAAAGCCTTGTCCCGGCGTCGGCGTTTGCTGCTGTCCCTTTGCTCCTTCTGCCTGTTCTGCACCTCCATTAGGGCCGTGATGAAGGTGTTCTTCACCTCCTTCTCAAACTCCAGCTCATCGCGGCGAGCCAGCTGGCTGACCAGCTCCTCTGAGTATTCACGGATAGCAGCTTCCACTCGGTGCAGCAGCTCGACCAGCGCTGAGCTGGGCATCAGGCTCAGGCCTGCACGACAGATGAACCAGCAGGGACAGTTGGTTATTCAGTTTGAAGTATGAGTTTCATTTGGAGAATTTCTGTATCATTCAAAATGAGAGACGACACTGAGAACAGTGCAGCTCAGAGAGAACCAGCAGCTACCACGCACTTTTTACTACACCTATAGGGTGGGGGCATCTTACATGAAGGAGAGACAAAAGGTTTTACTTGCCCTTCTCTCTCTGACTTTCAAAAGTTCAGGCAAAAATAAATCTAGTATTAATGCAATACTACATAATATAAGTTACTACATTGTAATGGGAAAACAAGTCAAATATGACCTTGACATTTGCAAAGGTACAATCGTTCCAATTATTGCTGATCCCCAGTATTGTTGTCTGCATACCTTTAATGAGATATAACCATGTGGATTACTAAATCAAAGCCTGGTGTGTGTGTGTGTGTGTGTGTTTTTTTTAGTTTGACCATGCACTCACCATGACTGGCCTTCATATAAAATTTTCTATTAACAAGAATATATTTTTAATGTCTCATCACCATCACAACTGGAGGATCTCACCTTTGGTATTTTATTATTTAGTGACACGTTCAGTGCCACGGGAAAAAGTCATGATCGCGCTGACAAAGCAGTTTCTTTGGCAGGAAAATTCAGTCTTACATAAGCGAGACAAAAGCAACAATGTTTTCACAAGAATGTCACCATTCACATCGCAGACCAGACAGTCAGGACGTCAGATGCTCCAGCTTTACCTTCGTAGGAGCAGTTGTTGTTGGAGGCCTGTGACAGCTGTCTGATCTCCTCCAGCAGGGAGGGGCTGGTCCTAGTGGAGCAGTGGCTGCTCTCCTCCTCATCCTCCTCCTCAGTTTCACCAGGATCTGGAGAGTTCTCCATCATCTCAACTATCTCCTCAATGACCTTGAGGAGAGAGAGAGAGTTAGATGGATGGATGCAGGGAGACAGGTGGATAGATGGACAGGAAAGTGATGAGGAGACAGGGGAAGAATACATATCCATAACCATCCATTTGTCAGTAGATTGAGTCCAGTAAACAAACACTGCCTCTTTAAGTGTACATAGCACATTTAAATCCATTATTGATGTTGACGCAGGCTCTGAAGGCTCTATGAGCAGGATGACATCACTGTCTGTAAATCAGTTAAAGGTTAAAGGTTAAAGTTCAGAAACGATGGTGGTTATGGTTGAGAGAAACCGTGTTGTGCACTATGGAGGTCAGTAGTGATGTTACTTTATTTTCCCTGTTTCACCTGATGGACAGCAGTCATTCCTTTGAGGACTTTGTCATTGAACACAGACTGTTCATAGTTACTGTAGCTGAAATAGCTGATAATGTCACTCATAATGTCACTCTTCTAGAGAGTCTTAATATAGAGCCTCTCTAAGACCAGCTTACATATGGAGTGGATAAAGTATTAGTTGTGATTGTGTCACGTGGGTGTATAGACAAGATTTCAATGCCAGAGCTCCACCACCCAGTCCCTATTACACAGTCTCTGGCTGATCCAAATGACATCACCAGCACAAGATGGCAGCACCTTTTGTCCTCACAGTTGGAGTTTGGACAGTGGGAGTTGTCATATTTATCTACACTCACTGGTCCACAGCCTGCACTGTGTGAACTGTGCGGTGTTTGCTGAGATTAGATCTTTCATTTCATTCTGTGATTGATAAACCCTTATCGTGCCTTTGTCTCCAGCCCTCTTATTTATCAGAGCTCCTAAGTTGCTGAATTACCCTTGAAATCTGCCTCTACCTTGTATTAAATACAGAAGCTCTTCCAAGATGTAGACATTTGAGCATATTTCCCCCTCCATTCACTAGTTACCTGTGGCATTCAAGGTTGTTTTTTTTTCTTATCTTGAAAGCTCTGACCAGTTCTACATTAGTGACCCAAGACCTCCACCCTAGCCCAGTGCTGACTGACAAAAACTAAATAAAAATAGCAGATTTATATATTTTATAAATATCTTTATATACTTACAAATATCTAAAAGATTATGATGGGAAGTACAACAAACAAAATCACTGTAAACAGAAATGTCTCAGTGACCACACCTGATCAGCTGTGATGAGAGGCTCCTCATTCAGGCATTTGGCGTTGTCATTCTTCTCGTTCATCTCTTCCTCCTCTTTTTCATGGATCTGCAGAAACACAAGGATAAATCGATATTTGACTCTCATGCAGTTGTTGTAAAGTGAAGAGATCTGGCACAGGGCTCTGGCAATGTCAGCTGTGTTGGTCCTGAAATATCATAACAACTCCTCTATTGGATTAACTGACGAGAAATATCAAAGAATTGAAATTATTCATCTCACTATCATTAGGTCAAACATTCAGCTTGTAGGGTGATGTCCTCCCATCAACCTCAGCTCTACTGTGGTTTGTGATAATGAGCAAATCTTAGAATACTAATGACCTAAAATAATCAGATTGGCTTTTTACTTGTACCTGCTAAACATTAACATGTTGGCTTTACAGTGGTTTAGCATCTAGGTCAAAGCACCTGTATTCTATATCACAGCCTCACAGAGCCTTTAGCATGGCTGTGGATTCTTACAGAGCCTGTGTCTACTGCTAGTCACTGATACAGAGTGATAGTGGAGCAGTAAATATTTGCAGAACGATCCACAGCTCACAAAAACAAGATATCCTCTGTTGGTCTGCCATGTTTGAAATAAACAGTAAATAAATAATAGTCCACTGTGGCATAAGAAACAACATGTGCATAAAAACAAAACATACAATATCCAGAGAAAAAACTGTTAGATATTTATATGTCATGTGTGAGAATTCCAACATTGGTGTTAAAGTATGAGTCATGAATGTGAGCACTATGGTGCACTCTCACAACAACCTTCTCCCCTTGGACTTAATGTCTGCTCTGGCCTTGACCAGCCCAAACATGGACTAGGCTGCTAAGTGCCTGCTGCTGCGGCTGCATGTGACAGCCAATTAAGGGAGCAGAGGAAGAGGGGAGGAAGAGGGGAGGATGAGGGAGGCCTCTGCTGAATAGCAGACCAGTCAAGGTTGGTCAAGCATGTCGTCAAGTGTCAGAGTGAGATTCAGCCTCCGACAGAATGAACCAGTTAGCTGCTCAGTTTGCCAGCTCAACATGAAACACAGTGACTCTTTGTTTTAACAGACTTTTAAAACCGTACCTAAACTGGTGGGACAGACATTAGTAAACATTTATTCAACAAAGTGCAGCAGTGGAATAACAGATAAGCATTAAATATACCCGACAACTGCAAAAAGCCAAAATATTAAAGAGCTGAGAGAACCTCTGGCTTTCTGAGATTGCTTTCAGGGCCAGAGCTGGTTTGAGCAGTTTTCATAAAACTACTTTCATTTCAGCATGAAAGTGGTAAATAAAACATAAAAATATAACATAATATCACATTGGACAAAATGCACAAAGGATACCAGAGTAGTAGAGACCAAATATAAGAGAAGTGAGTTGGAACAAGGAATAAAGGTGGCTAAATTTCAATAATAGACACATTTTAGAATTATAATACCATAAGAAATCAATGAAATTCAGTTTTTCGAAAATTAAAACAAAAGATTATTGATTTCTGATTGGTCTCTTTTTCACAGACCCTCGTTCTCTCCCCAGCTCTAAACCACATAGAAAGACATAGATGACTTGTACCTCATGGTCGGACATGTTGCCGTTGAGTCCCTCTGATTCAGGGCCGTCCCAGGTGGAGATGTAGTTGTCAGTTAGAGCATCCCACACACTGTAAAAAAAATACAAAAACACAAGTAACACATCAGATATACATTAAAAAAAGCAAAAAAAGCCACTATTTGGAGCTTAAAGACCGTCCTGGTTTAAGTTGTATAGCCACACATGATGTAATTAGACTGTTATATAACAGCCTTAGACCAGAGTTTGGTGTGTTGTTTGATCTCCCTGCCTATAAAGGCGGTCTCCTCAGCCCCATCTTCCTCAGCCTGCAACTCAGTCAATATTTCAATGTGACAAGTCAATGATGGTGGTCAATGTGCAGAGCTGGAGGCTGCAGAAGAACAATGCACAACAGAAAAAAAGCACAGCTTACTACTGGTTTAAAGGTATCCTTAGCAGAGATTTAGATAAAGCTTCTCACATCATTGTACCAGTGGTCTCTGCCTGCAGCCGGAGCAAGTGTCTGTCTGAGTGGGAATGACATAAAACTGGAAGAGAAGTGGTCTTTGTCTCTGAGCTTTTGTGTTTTTTCCTCCTCCAGTCAGAGGTTGGCTCAGGCCGGCTGCCCTGCTCCCAGTGGCACTGCCCACACCCACTCACACAGTGGACACCATTGAGCCTGCAGCTTACCTCACCGGCCATGTCTGCATGCCATGGATGCACAGAGCAGCACAACATTTCAATACACATCACTATGAAAACTAAGCAAACTAAGAAGAGGTTATATAATTAGAGAATCTAAATTATTCTAATACTGACAATAATCTAAGGACAACAGATGATTGTTTATCCACCATGAATAAACATGAATATGTTTTATGCGTTATCTTATTATTATTATCTTTAAACTGCATTTGTGGTGAACAAAAAAATGAAACATCAAAAAGATGCTAAGTTTGAAGATGAATATATTTAGCAGCATAAAACACCAATTTGCACTAGTCAGGGATGTGTCAAAAAATGAAACTGTGTAAAACACACTAAAGCTGATAAGACAAAATAGCTGTGAAAGGCCCTGCACACTGTGTGCCTCACATACAGTATTCTGGCAGCCTTTTACAGAGCTGCAGAGAGGTGGGGTTAGGTTTGCATAGCGCTAAGATAACAGTTTCCCCCTATTTCCAGTTTTTATGCTAAGCTAAGACAACTGATAGCTGTATAGCAGACAGAACTGAGGGTTGTAACATCTTATATTTTGTTTTACTTTGACATATTGTTGTTGATTATTTGAAATATCCCCACCCCTGATACTATTGTGTGTTTGTTCTAGTGTTGTTTCTTTTGGTTTTTTACTTTACTTGGTTCCCTGGGTTTGATTGTGAGGACTTGGACTCTTTTAACTCAACCCTATAGTACTTCCTGTGAGAGTCAGTTTTTTACATTTTCATTTAGAACACCAAATATTACTGTCCATACTGCACACCACACAAACACATAGATACATGACCAGTCACATACACTGGACACAGGTGTCAACAGGAGGCAGATTGTCTGCTCTGCACAGAGAATACTACAAACAAGGACCAACATCGACAGTTGTAGCATTAGAAGAATTTAACTGCCTGCAAAGAGAACAAGGTCAATAACACTTGTATTTCTATCATCCTGGTTGTATTCACCACTGTAATCCAGCCTGATAAGACCAAAATAGGGAGTGGACATCTACCATCATGACTTCCAAAGGTCTCAGTTTCTGCACATCCAGACTACCGCCTAACTACTGGTGAGTTTTCGATTGAGAACATGGTCAGGAGTGTTTCCAAAAGAGTCTGTTTTAGGTGCTAGAAATATATTTATCTCTCATCTAAAGCATCAAACTGTTCCATCATGTGAAGCTGAACCAAAACACCACAACAGCACATGAACAGCACATGCTGCCAGCATGACACAAGGGAACAGTTTGGTCATCTGGCCAGCAGGAGCTGGGACTCCATGTAACAAAGCTGTCCCGCTGTGTTTGCTGGCCTGCAGCCACTGAGGAGAAATCATTCTGTTTAATATTTTAGTTCTCTGTCAGCTTGCTGGACTCGCTCATATCTGGGCTCTAATCAAGGAACTGCAGGGATTAGGCCAAAATGACAGACTGTTTTCGACCAAACAGCAGATTTAACTTCAAGACAGACTCTGTCCCTCACTTAGGAGAGATGATTCTTCTCATACTTCATAGGAAAACATCGGGTTATGAACATCAGTAATGTCTCACTTCATGCTTTCTGTGTTTGAGAAGCTGAGACTCTGTATTTGAAACCACAGCATGCAGCCGATGATTATTATGAAGGAGGAACAATGAGATGACATTGTTGACATTCTTGAACAATGGGTTAATGGGGCAAAAAAGCCAGAGGAGACTGGACCAGTTGGTTTGAGTGGAATAACAGATCTATACTTGTCTCCTCATGTGTGCCATTACAAATCAGTGGACGGCATTAGGTTTAACATGCAGATTAGTGTAGTGCTGTCAAATCCTATCCACGCACAGTCCTGTGTCACAGCGGGAATGCAAACCCGTTTTGACCAGTTATTTAATATCATGTGCTTTCCTTCCAAAAAGCTCTCCTCTCTTACACCTACAATCGGGCTATTTTTAACCTGATTCATATCCACTCAGTGTGAGGACGTCTGTGTTTCCGCCTCAGAGCAAAAGGAGGAGGATCTGGCAGTCAGCTGGTGGAGAGGCAGAGACAGAGCCACCCGGGCAAAACCAACTGAAGCATACAATGCTGCACATTGAATAATTCAGCACGCAGCCTGACTGTTGAAGCTGGGGAGGGTGGGTTCACACTGCTGATTGACTGGTTGTTTGGGATGTTGTGACCTGCATGGAAAGATTTTGGCTTCTGGTTGTGTATATGTCACCCTGTTTGGTGCTGTCTTGGCTGCGAGGGTGTATCTGTTGTAAACGGCCAAAATAGCAGCATGTTGACTGTGTTGGTGTGTAATTAACATAAAGAGCTGGAGGAACAGGCTCTGTTTTGTATATGCTGAGAGCCTGGCTGTAATTAATCATTATGCCTTATTATTTGTTTTCCTACCTTACTATTTTTCTGATGGCCCCGCAGGATGCATGCTTATCTATTTATCTATTTGTTTAACTTCCATTGCTGTTGTATTTTTTGGTTTTACTACTACTGCTGATACTAGAACCTGATATTGCCTTTAAAAGCAAATCCAAGCACTGATCATACACAGCAGATCTTATTAATAACCTTAGAGTTTCACACTCAGATGGAACAGTTTTCTTCTTCTTGTCTGTAAAGCATAATGCAAACTCAGAATTTCCATCTACTGTTGTCGAGGGGACGCAGAAATGATCTTAAGTAATTAGTGCAGCAAAAAGTGTGTGTTAGCACAATATCAGCAATGCAGCAACATGATACACTGGAAAGTCCCACCATTTAAAAAGCCAATGTGTACACAGTGTGCAAGGCTTCAGTTTCAATTGGAGGTGTTAGTGTTGGGACAATTAGTGTTGGAAGTGTTATGTATTCTGACATTTATTTCCATGATAGATGACAGATATATCATTCATTCACGTGTGCTTTGCAAAAGGCCATGCCATACAGCAAGAACATTCATGTCACACCCACACACACTCACACTACATACTACTCACACTACAGTGGTACACACTGCAACTGGTTGTTGTTTAACTCAGTGGTGTTGGATCAATACTCAGCTTAGGAATCAGAATCTGTGTGGTGAAGGACAAAATAATATTGCAATATCTCTACTGCTAATCCCTCTCCTCTCCCCCCTCATCCTCCTTGGAGTAATGGTGACCTGAAGAGGAGCTGGTGTCACAGGAGTGACTTCAATTCATCCTCAACTGAACATGTCAGAGTTTAGACCTGTGAGGGGTCAGCAGCCTCCTGAGGGTCTGAGGACATCCCAGGATACATCTATCAAGGAGCGCCTAATCAAACCGTGTTTTAAGACTACGGCCCTGTTAGTCCTCAAACATGCTACTATTTCTTCTCTCTGTTTCTCCCTCCAACAAAAACCCTGTACTTACACAGACACAGGAGTAATGACCACTCACTCACATACAGTATCTGTGCACGTGCACAAAACAGAAAACCTGCTGTGTCATTCCAACGAACACGTGTTGCTGGAAGTGGTGATCAGAGTTTTGGTCCTTCCTGTTGTCTGTCTGTCTGTCTGCCATTTATTAATCTGTATTTTGTTTATTTCTTGTTTCTGGTCTAGTTCTAAAAAGACATAAATGGAAATACTGATGCTAATGTCCTTTTGCTTATTGAAGGGTGAAAGCAAGAAAAAAGCAAAAACACCTGAGCCTCATAGTAACAGTTACACAACATCAACAGTGGTCACTCACTCTTCATCCTGCAGTCGCTCCTCATCCTCCTGGTTGTGTGACTGGTTGCGTATGGGTGCCAGGCCCTCCGTCTTGGTGTTGTAATTGTGGAAGCAGACGTTGAGCTTCTCATCAAACTCGTTGACCAGGTCCTCCATCGACTTGAAGCTCATCATCTCGGAGAAGTTCTCCAGCTCAGAGAAGTCCTCCCGGGTGATGGGAGCCAGTGGGATGGTGGTGGTGGTGGTGGAGTAGGAGGGGTGATCCAGTGCTGGATGGTCCAGCTCATCCATCCGACAGGGCCGGAGATCCTCAAACTCCTCATCCAAACAGACCAGAGGGGCTTCCATGGTGTCCCCCGTCAGGTTGATGTCTGAGCCCTGAACACAACACAACACAGAGGCGGAGAAGACTTGAAGGTTTTGCTAAATCAGCGAAGCCTATAAAACTGACGGTTTCAGTTTCTCTTCAGGCCACTGCTGCAGTGAATGTGTTTAAGACAAAGACCAGATCAGCACAAACGTCTCTCTCATTTTTTTTCAATCTGTCCCCATCTGCTGGATTTACCAACATCCCAGAAGGGTTTATCTGGCGCCTCTTAAATCATGCCTGCCTCACCTCAGGTGGAGTGGCACCATGCTGTCTAGACAAAAAGGAGATGGAGGTAGATGTGCCAGAAGGGGACCAGGTCCCAAGGGGAACCCAACCAGTTGGCCTTACTGGTAAACCACAGTTAATTAAGTAGCCTCTACTGGGAATGAAGTGATGAGGTTTGAGGATTCTGGGACATGAAATCATAGGAAGATTTGTCAAAGTATGACATGTTTTACAGAGGGCAGGGGTTTCTTCTGGGGTTTAGATGTTACATATCTGGTGGAAAGATGTATTTAACAACTTTAACAAATGGAAATTGTGTCAGATAATTATACTGCTGCTCTGAGACCAGAGAGATAGACTCATGCTCCAATGTCAATCCAAGCCTTTCTATCAGTTTTACACAAGGACCCACTTTACAGCACAAATCATGGCCTCCTCACCAACTCTGGGTTTCAGACTCACACTGGAATTACATCAAATTATCTGGATTAAATATAGCGTCTTCCTTCAGGAGGTCATGGGAGCTCTATGGTTTCATTTTTGCTCCTTTATTTTCATTTTTATGATGTCCCTTGTGTATTTGGTTTAGCCTGTCAAACAGGCAGCTGACACACCACTGAGGAAGACATAATCAAATCCAACTGCTCACAAGAGGTAGTAAAGGAAGTATGCTCACTTTGAAAATTGTTGAGACTGAGAAAAACAGCCAACAGTTCTTATTAACTGGAACTACACAATATTTTTTATCTACCAGGTTCTTCTTTTCACAATTAAGATCTTCAGTGTGCCTCTAGCACCCCAAGGCAAGAATGAACTTCCCACAAAATATCTACCCAACACATACGTAGCATTAATACATTTCAGCTCGAGGTTGAGCTCTTACAAATGAATAACATCAGTCAAGTGCAGCCAAGTTTAGAAAAAATATTAAACTTCCTCCAAGAAACACTGATCAATAGATGTATTCAGAGTTTATTCTACTACTCTGAGCAGCTTGTAGAGTTATATACTGGGACATATTATCAGGACTAGGCAGTAATAAAGTGCACATGTTACTTAGTTATGTTAGTATCTGTATTTTACTTGAGTGTCATTTTTCCTGGAAGCTTCTGACTGATTTTTGCTCCACTACATTAAAAGATTCATTTTCATTAATTTTGTAGTGAAATTTTGTTGGTGCTTACTTCTTCCTACTAGAATTCAACACACCATCTCAAAAGTTTACAGAAATTGAATATAATAAGAGAGAGTAAATGTCAGTAACCACAGAAAATTGCTGCTGATTGACTGTTAAGTTGTGTGTAGGGTGTAGTCCTGCAAATAGAACCATCCCTCCGTCTCCAGGTGGATGAAACGCTGCAGTCAGACTTTTCAGAGTAGTTGTGCTGCGGTCAGGCCGGCAGACACAGGGTAATTACAGCAGCGAGGTCTGAATTTTATCTTTTGTGCTTTGCTGGACCGTGGCCTGGCCTAAGTGGGTGAGCACAGAGGGACGAGTTTGTGCAAACCTCCTCCTCCTCCTCCTCCTCCTCCTCTTCACCGCACCACTCAGCAAAGTGCTGCTCCGTCTACAGCCGGATATTGTTTTCCACAATCTCATCCTAGCTCCCTCTATAGCTTTCTTCTCTGTGTGTCCCACTGCTGTGTTTGTGTTTTGAACTGCATCAGCTTTACACTCACTATTTCTGATTTTCAGGGAAGTGAAGTAGTCCCTGCCTCCTTTCCATGACAGTGAATGACAGCTTGTGTCTGTCAATAGATCACTGACATGAAGTAGTCTGGTCTTCACCATGAACGTGGCCATCAGCAGCCGACTCTAACCTTGCCACAGGGACTCTTTGCAGGAGGTGCATACGTCTGCTGGTTGAAAATTTGGCACCGTGAAAAATCGCAAATCCAATTTCTTAATAGCACTTTCCAGTCATCCTGTACCCTTCCTGTTCACTGCCGGGTCTGCTCAGAGAGATGGACGAGGAAAGTGCTGGAATATTTTTCTTCTAACAGATGTGAGATGAGAAATCAAAGCAGCCACATGGCTGCTGGCAGCAGCGTGGAGCCCGGGGGGGAAGTGTTAGAGAAGCGCAGGTACACGTTTGCACCGTACGCGTGTGTTTGTGACGTGTGTCAGCCGTTTTTCGTTTGTTTGTTTTGATTGTGACCTTCACAGAGTGGCCGTGGTGGTGGTCTCAGGTGTAGCTCCCTCCTCCTCCACAAGGATACAGGTATGAAAAAAGAGCCGTTCATTCAAGAGCTGAGGTCATTTCATGCAGTGGAGCCAAATCTCATGCCCTGTTCACTGTGCGTGGGGAGCGTGACCATAATAATTAGACCTGACAAATTTAATTGATTTTAAAGCTTTTTTTTAATTTAATTTTTTTTTTTTACCTTTTCTCTAACACTCATACTCCTCACATATCCAGACTCTGTCCATCTCTTGCCCAATGCCTTGATATTTACTATACTGTCAAATGCTTTATGAATGAAGCCTGATGTGTGTCAACAGTATGAAATTGAATTACATTTGTTATGGCCTGCGGCTGATTATTTATTCAGATCCACATTGAAAATAGCTGTTCAATCGCCCTATGCGACTTTATCAGTGAAGCACACATGCCTCAAACATCATTGACTGTATATTCAGGCAGAAATGGAAATCATTCAATCAGCAGGTCCAGGTCATCAGCTCATCAGCGGAAGAAAGGAGAAGAGAGTGGGGGAGGGACAGAGGAGGAGAGAGGAGAGAGGACGGAGAGATGGAGGAAACCATGGTTACAAGGCAAGGATGGATGGCAGGTGATGCACAGCTATAGGAGCTCGGAGGGGTCAAGGGCTGAGTGGGGTGGGATGGACGGCAGGATAGGACAGGTAGAGGAAGAAGAAGGAGAATTTACCTGCAGTGGAGGAGCCGCCGTTCGTTCCGTGTGAGGTGTGTGGGCAGGACCTTCTTACACCAGCAGGCTCTGCGTGTTCCTTCACGGCGACGGAGGAGCGGCAGCGCTTACACTCATTCCAGGGTAGAAGAGAGGAAAAGGACGATGAGGGGGGAGTAAAGATGGCAGCGTGGTCTGATCTTCGGTCCGTGTCCCTTCCCTCACCCGTTATCCCACAGCCACCCTTGTCTGTCCTCCCAAAGCCCGTTGTTTTCCAATCAATAGGCATCCAGCCCAGCTCCCAC
>OMNW01015110.1:0-17311 GCA_900303245.1 Selene dorsalis
TAGAGCCACTTCCCACACACTCATGCACATACAGTTCTCTCAGCAAATCCAATCCCTCCCTCTACTGATTTGAAAACTTCCTCTCGCTCATCAGCACCCCAACAACACACACAGATATTTGGTTACCAGCCACCATTATAAATATACAGTTAAGAAGCTGAGAATAGTGGAAAGCTGTCACTTCAACAGCAGCAGCTCATTATTAGGCCGTACAGTAGCAGATTGAGATGTCTTGAGAGGAGAGTTTCAGTAGAAAACTAGACTGAGCCAAGCATTTTTATCCAACTCTCAGAGCAAGGCTGAAGCTTTTTTTAAAAGAAATATCATGAACACGTTTAAACCCATGAACTGTGTTTCCTCCAAGCATTGTCCCATCTATTTCTGTTGAATACATTTATATTTTATGTCGAGCACAGTAAAATAAATGCTGTGCAGATGTTGGAACATGTTCAGGCTCTGCCTCATTGTATCTTCACATCATACATGCTTTGGGCCATTGATTGCTCTGCTGTTCAAAGGAGGGAAGATTGTGCTCCACTCATCAGATGTCGCTTAACTAAACTGCCGACAGAACTGAATCAACATGAAACTTTGGTAATATGAGTGAGTTTGACGTATGTGTGTGTGTGTGTGTTTGTGGTTTCACTGACCGTGCAGAATGAATGTGTTGTCCCCAGATCATTAACAAGAGAAGTCTGTGCTCCAATTGTGCACATTCTCCCCCTAATTACTGGCAAATGCTTCCCGCTAGTCCCATGAAGTCACACTCCATCATGCCAGATGACTGCCCTTGGAGTGTTTTCTGTCCTTTTGCTAAGCAAGTTCTCTGAAGTCACAAACTCAAACTGGACCAGAAGGACTTACACGCCAACCACGAAGCATGCTCATTCTTCTTTTAGCCCTGTAAAGGCTAGTTACATTCAAAGTTACAGTTTGCTATAAAATTGTAAAACTGTAAAATAGATCAAATTTAATGGGCAGATTATAATGAAATTAATTGAGCACTTTTATGTTCTCTTTGGTCCCTTTTCTTTTTCATTTGTCCTCACGCCAAAAAATTCACTTGGCTCATTGTTTTTGATGATCTCAGACAGATTACAGCAAATCAGCCTTTCTGCAGCCATTAACACTGACTGAAATTATTTACTTTAAAGAGGAACTCTGCAGGATTTTTAGCTTAACTATGCTGCATTTTTACCTTAATTAAACAGCTTTGGAGTAATTGTGATGGTTAGATAAATGCCTTGTAACTTGTTACAGGGAGAATGGAGGCTCTCTGTCTTCCACGTAGTGTCTCTTGGCCGAAAACCAACCTTGCAAGATCAGTGCCTTCGCCCCGGTGTCCCACCTCTCATCTTGGCGGCAGCGCAAAACAAATGCGTCCCATAACCTGTAATCTATGAAAGATTAGAAATACACAAATATACACATCCAGTGTTGGGAAAGTTCATTTTCTCCATGAACTATTTCAAAGTTCAGTTCACAAATTTTAAAATGAACTAGTTCAGTTCACAGCCTATGGTTCAAAATTTTGAACTAAGTTCACGGTTCCAAAAATGAACTAGTTCATAGTTCTTTTTTTTTCAGTACGTTGCTGCGAGCCCATAGAGAACCACAGACAGTAGTTATTTTATCAGATTTAATACTGAAACTATGTGTCAGATAACAAACACCAGGATGAACGCGTTCACAGTAACGTTCATTAAGCGGAAATACAACACGTTCAGTTCACATTTGCCCAAAATATGAACAAGTTCGTGAACAATCATTCATTGAACGCTCGGGCCATCCACTTCATAACACCTTGGCAGGCCAAAAAACAGCGGTAGTAGATGGCTTCTCTCTCTATGATGCAGGACGGAGAGATATAGAAGATCCTTTGTACCTACAGTAATTTTTTTTCTTATAAATATGTAAAACTTCTAACATGTACTTTTTGTTTTTTGTGCCAAAGAACAAGGCCATATCTCTCCCAGAGATTGTTGGTAGTCACAACAGTGTGATCAATAGAAAAGCGACCCTGTCATCTGTTAAAACCTTTTCTTTCAACCATCAGAGAAGCCCCTGCTTTCTTTTGGCAAAGTTCTTCCTAAATACACAGAAAGCCTACACGCTCACAGTGTGCCAGTTAGATTTTCTAATGTCTCACAAACTAAGTGTTAACATCCCACTGCTGGTTTTCAGAAATTAAATTGGACACACTAGCTATGTTTCCATCCACACGTTTTGTGCACATTAAGTTATATCGAATTAAAAATGCCTTATAGAAACAGTAAAAGTCAATTAAATGTCATGAATATCAACAAAAATTTTGTACTGTCAAATCTCATCAGATTTTCTGTTCTGTCTGATCAATAAAAGGTTTGCCATCATGTTTTTGCAATTGCGCTACGTATTTCCAGCTTTTCAAAGACATGGCGGGAGTAAACAAAGAAAGATTCATCTCAATCTGCATCTTCATCAAAATGGTGTTTTCACACCGGTCAGTGGTTTCCAGGCAACGATCGCAGCGGCTCGTCACACATTGTTTGCGTGCATTTGGTTTTGTGATTCAGTACAAAATTAATAGAAACACCTTAAAATGCAGGAAATCTATTTGATACACCAATTTGATCGCAAAACAGCGTGTGGCGTCATTAAGCACAGGTTTTTATTTGATTTAAAGCTTACACACACACACAGACTTTTATCAGCTTTTTTCACATTGATTTTTTTGCAATCTTCAGATAATTTGATTGACAAGTGGATGGAAACATGGCTACTGTTTACTGGCTCTTGGTTGTTTCTGTTACAGTATCACTGTTATCGTCATTAATCATTTCACTTATTTGTACCTCCACGCTGTGGCCTGATGCTTTATGTCCCAGGTTGTCCTTCCATCCAAAAAGGGTTTCAAATCTTTTTTTCAAGCTCATGTTCTCTTATACATACACTTTTGGATAGAGCCTAGAAGTCTGTGAGTAGGATTTAAAAAGGAAAATGAAAATAAAGTGAGAGTGAGAGAGGGAGAGAGAGCATCACCGAAGGCATTGAATTGACTGATCCACTTTAATTTCACTCTAGCTCCATTATGTTGTTGTTGATGTTACTAAAGGGCTGCCATGTCATTATCTCCCTCTTTTGTTTGTGCTGTTTTTGAGAAGACATTGCTGTTGTTTATTTTCCACAAGAAGGCCTTTATGCTAATGCGACCTCTGCTAAAAACGATTTGCTGTCGATTTAACAGCGTGTTAAAACCACAATCAGCATCAATCATGTGGAAGGAAGGCGGGGAGCGAGGGAAAAGTTTGGGGCTAAGACATGCTAATCTTCATAACACCTTATAATAAATTCATTAAGACTTTTTACACACACATTGACACACATTCTCTCCTCTTCGAGAGCCATACAGCGTTGTGAATTTTATAATTAAACTTAGTAACAGTAAAAATAGTGGGATGGATATAAACCAAACCATTTTTGAAGCAGCGAATGAATGAGCTCTACTATAAATAATCAGTTTTCTTGTGAATGTAGCATTAAATTCCATTGCATAGATATGCCAAAATGTAAACAAAGGCACAAAACTTTTATGGTGACATTTATATTAACCTCAATTTATGTATGTCTAATTTATGTTCACACCTTTTGTTACTCTCAGCTAGGGATGGGTACCTTTCACATTTAAACCGATACGGTACCGATACCTGGTTCCTGGAAACCGGTACTGGTATGCAATGGTACCTGTTTTCGGTACGTTTTTGTGTATATGTGTGGGAATAGAAGTTGAATTGTTTATAAATATATTTGTCAAAACCTCTGAATTTTTAATATTTATTGTTATGGTTTGGTGTGAACGAGCAAGGTCGGCATAATGAGGGGTCTTCCTTAACGCAATGACAGGATCTCTTTAAAACTTCAGAGAGTGCAGGGAGAGGAGGGGATGTTCACAGACAGTAGAGTTCTTAACGGGCCTGGAAATTAAAACCCAAACCCACCGTCAGGTCCGCTGTTTAAGTCCAGACCCAATGCAGTCCGACTCTAGCATTAATTCTCGGCCCAAACCCAGTCAAAAAAAGCGGAAGCCCGAGGCCTGAGAGGACCATTTGTATTTTCAGCCCGAACCAGCGTGTCTGGTTGGGTTAAGACAGCTCCGTTGTCATTGTGTTTGCAAGAGATAGAGAGCGGGGCAAGGAGGGGCATGTGCTGCGCATCGACCAGACACCCCTCCACTATCTCACAGACACAAGAGTGCGTTCAGGTACCGAAATGTAGTATTGTTTGATTTTATGTGAATCGATACTCGGATTACTGTGGGAATTCGGTTGGTACCAATAAAAGTACCGAATTCAGTACTCATCCTTACTCTCAGCAACAGATTATAACTAAGCATGATTTTCTTAAAGAATTCATAAATCTTTAAAACCTTTTGACACCTTGTCTTTTAAATTCTGGCTAAAGAGACAGCTCGGCTTACTGTGTCATGTCTGTACAAACATGAGAGTAATGCTAATATAAGTTGATAAGTGGAAAGAATAAATCTCATCGCTATTCATAAACTCCACCGCTTGCAGAGCAACAAGTGCTACATTTCACTATTTGTTTATTGGGTCAGCACCCACTTGCAAATGATAAGGGCTCTCGTGGATTTATTGTTGTGATCATGCATCTGAGATATCTTAATACAGGTCAGCAAAGTCTTGGAGCCAGCCAGGACATTATCTCAGCAGTGCACCTCAGACGATAAAAACACTGCTTCAAAGCCTCCATCAGCCTCTGTTTCGTCTCCAAAGTAAGATTTAGAGAGGAACTCTGCTCTCACTCAGAGTTAACTGATGTCTTTTGAAAGGTTTACTACTCTGTTAGTTCATTGGGTGTAAGATTCTTTCTGCGGTGCTATAAACATTGCTATAAAAGGATCAGTGAAGCTGACCTCTGTTAAGTCCATAAAGAGATCTTTGTCTGCGATAATGTCACTGATACCTACTATAAGCGATGGCCACCCCTAAAGGAGTTTGCACAGCACTGTCTCTGGTGAGAACTTTTACTTTCTTTTTCGTGAATGCGTGTTTTCATCTTTCTCTCATTGTCTGGTTGTTAATTAGCTCGACTCCCCCTTTTTCAGTGTCTCACACTTTGTTCTCGTCTCACCTTTATCTCCTTTAAAAATATTCAAATCCACTTTATCAGGACATTTCACTGAGTTGGATGGCAACACTATACCTCTCAACAGGAAGCACTTTGATGCCAGGTGTCTCTGTTGTTTCTGTAATTAATCCTCCTGGAGTGCAGAAATGTCACGCAGCAACAAAAACAAATTGTGTTTTATTCTAATGCACCACGTTGTATTCTGTTCATATGTGATGACTTTTTTGTAACAATGATTTGAGTAATACAATAATTAATGGGGATTTGCTACATACACACACACACAATGCAAGATTTAAAATACTTGGGAAATTAAATTTAATTTAATAAAAAATTAAATTAGGAAAAGAAATGTATTCAGCTTGTACTTTGGTATCGTTAATGGTAACAAAACTTTGCTAAAAACATAAAACAAAATACAAAGTGCTTCTAATGAGACAACTGGACAAATATGTGATGTAAAGGAAAAATAAGGAACAGTCCAATGACTTATACCAATGAGATCAGAAGAAAGAGCAGAGGTGTCTGTTTAGTACTCAAAGTAGTTCCTGGTTCAGCCCCCGGCTTCCTCAGAGATCACATCGAAGAGTCCTTGAGCAAGATACTGAAGCCCTAACTGCTCCTGATGCTGTGTCATCAGAGGTTAAATTTATGTATGATTGTGTGTGTAAATGGATGACTGAGATCTGCAATGTTAAGTGCTATAAATTGCAGTTTGTTTACCATGTATCCTTTTTGAAAGTACCCCCATGAAACCAGGGTCTATAGTAGGAAGAGAGGGTGGAGGGTGTGAAGGACAGGTGTCACCACAACTGTCCAAGTATTTCACAAAAACATATTATTGAAGTTGTGATGTCAAGTGTACAAATGATTTAAATCCTTCATAAAGTCTCTTCAGTCAGTGATCATTAGCTCTGATTATCCTGGTTAATAGTATTGGTTTTTATTTGTTGTTTGTTTGTTTGTTTGTTTGTTTGCCCCCTTCATTGAAAGAGCTTATTACCTTCATTACCTTACCTTCAATAACGAATCCCCAGTCATTGTATCTTATCAAAGCCTAATTCAATGAAATAAACCCTCATGCTGCAAAATACTAGTCTAATTAAACAGGGAAAAAATCAATGCAATTGATGAAATTCAAATAACTGTGGCAAAAGAGGAACATAAAAGAACAAATGAAGCAGCAGTTGGGAATGATGCTTTTGCTGCGGCTAAGGGTGACTCACTCCCTAGGCAAGGTTCATTCAAATCAAAAGACAACCATGCACTTGACAAAGACATACTATGTATCTTACACAGTATAGCATGAAAAGCGGTTGGGGTTAGGGCAGAGGTCGGCAACCTGTGGCTCCAGAGTCGCATGTGGCTCTTTCATCCCTCTGCTGTGGCTCCCGTGGTTTAGAGAGGACGAGCTTATTTTGGGAAAAAAATAATGTGAATAAATAATGGCCATTTAATTTAAATTGATTATATTTTATTTAGTTAGCACTAGTATTTATACAATACATAAAACACTGCCCTTCACCTGTTACACTGTTGACACGATATGATTATATCCTACATTAAGTTTCTGCTACAACCATATACATACATTCAGTCTCCACTGTCGCTGCATGCAGCTGCTGGGCCAAGTAGTGTGATGAGTACAATGTTTATGGTAACAATGACCATACAACATACTGAAAGTAAAGAAAGTTCTCATTGCCTGTTTCATAGTTCTAATATAGTTTAACTTCCTAAAGCTCTCACATCAGGGAGACTGTGAAAAAAGCGAACACCATTCTCAACACTTTAGCAGAGATGTGTTGGAGAGGCCCACTAATCCTCAAGTGCAAATCAGAGATAGCGCTCATTGCTTTGAGCTAATGAAGAGAGGGAGGAAGGCTGATGAGCATGAGAGACAGGCTGAAAGAGAGAAGAGAGGAGGGCTTTTCATTATGAGTGTTCAAGAGCGCTGTTTTTGATTACATGTGAAAATATTAAAGGTAGGTTTCAGAGCACCACTGCTACTACTTTTTTTTTGGAAAATCTGAAGACAAGGTGTGACTCTTCATCATCTCTAGTGTTAATACATAATGCATATTGCATTACAGCAAGAAGCAGTGTAGGTGTATGTGAGAACACAGACTAGTGTGTTGGCTCAACAACAGTCATGAACCAAGTATATCTCACTTGTATCATGGTTTTATATCACCCTAAATTATCCTAGTGGTATTGGCAATCTTCTTTGTTCTATTTGTAATTGAGCATGAATATCATGTTGTATAAGCCAGGGGGAAGGGGTGGTCTTATCTTTTTTTTTTTTTTTCTCGTGTAGTATGATGGATATTACAGTGTATGGAGAAATGAAGGGGGACTAGACAGTTGCAGCTAATATGCAAGGCAGTGATGTCCTCTGTGTCAGCAGAGACAGAGAAAAAGCAATAAGGTTTTTATTTGTATTGTTCAGCCATTGTCATGGATGAGACGCTGAGGAGGATAATATTTGTGTGGAATGAAACAGAAAATAGGGAACATCTTCCATTTTCTCCCCATATGCAATAAGTTTCCAGCTGCATCTCGCCTTATAATGCCACCATCTCTGCAATGATCTCTCATCCTTTACATCGCCTCTTCACCACGCTGCCTTTGATTTCAAGAGCTGAACTATTCTGCAACATTTGTTGATGTGGTTCTGCAAGTAAATGCTGCAGAATTGTGCTCCTCTTGGAATTGTTCTTCTTCGCTGACCACCGGGAGAGGAACCCACCATCATCGGCTATACAACCGCAAGAGCCAGCGAGTTTCATGCACCTCATGCAAGCAGACCTGCAGACACAAAACACACATGCAGATATGCATTAAGAAGGCCGTAATGAGGAATGTGTTGCATTTGACAAATAGGACAGCTCAGTTTTTGATGGATGGAGACTGACCAACAAGTTATAATGTAAAAAAAAAAAGCCGGATTTTTATGTATGCATATAATCATTATTTGTAGATTTTTAAGGACTTATTTGATAGCTGCAGTAAATAGGTTATGGCAACTAAATTTCATGTGAGATCTGGTAAGGATCAGGCAGACAGAACATTAGCAGAAATGATTGCAGTTACAATTAAATTGTGTTAACATACTGTTGAGAAAACAAACCCCACTCACATTTTTGTTTAAATATCTGGACCCAGCAAACTGTTCAGCTAGTTTAATATAAAAAGCCCTACTCACCACCACTACACTTACATATCCAATCAGAGAATCAGAGTCCAAGCCCCTGCAGACAATCATATACATAGTACAGTAGAGGGACAGACAGAGAGGCAGAGGCAGACAGGCAGGTCTACTCCCCATACCTGATGTGCCTGCCAGTTGCCCTGCTGTTGTTCAGGTCCAGTGAGTATGAAGTAGCACCGACCAACCAACCAATCTGCTGCCTCTCCGTCTCAGGACCCAGATCAGGGCTTTGAGCCCAGGGCTTGAAGATGTTCTGGATGACTTCCAGATCTCATTAACCTTGGACTGAGGGTCTAGAATTTGATCAGAGCCCCAAAGGCCAGTGGGTCAGGATGGTATTCTCCCTTCCCCTGCTCAGCACTAGTCTACTTGCTTCAAAGGTGTGCACTGTATACAGTACACCCCAGCCTATTTCTCCAAAGGCTAGTATATTGATAGAATCAGTAACAACTTTCGTACCCAACATATTTTAAGGTAATAGTGGTGTGATTGTGTATAATTACTTTTCTCGCTTGGCATTAAAAGTTATGGGCATTTTACTATTCTCAACTCAGATAAAGATGGGAAATAGTAGTTTTATTAATATCTATTTAGCATTCACGTTTGGAAATCTGATGCATTTTGTTCTGTGATGAATAATTCTGTGTCATGTCTGCTGAGTCTGTAGCCATTGCTATGTTTCCTGTGTGCTTGCAGAGATGTACTCTATTCATTATGGGCATGTCATTTTCGAGAATTCCAAAATAGAGGCTGGTTCTGAACAGGTTAAATGTTGGTACTGGGCTCTGGTGTCAGCACCAACAGACAGTGTAATGGTCATGTTGTGCCTCTCTCTGACAGGCAGATATATAGTACAGAATGTTTTCTCAGTATCAGTGCAACCCTGTGACACTTGATGCAGACAGTAGCTCTCGCTTCATTACATGAGACACTGATGGTCAACACCTTACTAAGTGTATGCTGACTCTTGTTCATTCTTACTTCTGCAGCTATTGCTATATCTTACTGCATTCAGATTGTGCATTTTAATGCACTATGCATGTGCAGGTTACCTGACACAAGCAAGAAACCCCATAACTTCTAAACACACACACACACACACACACACACACACACACACACACACACACACTCATACCACACATTCACAGTCTTGTCCTGCAGCCTCTCTCCACTGTGCTGTTCTGTTCTGGCTCTCAAAGTCACCATACCATCAGCTGCCTAATGTGTAAATGAACTAAATGCCAAGTATTTTTCATGCATATGTATCAGAATGCTTATTCATAATGGAAATAGTAGTGATTTGTTATAAATAACTGATTTAGTCATACTGACACATACAGCAGGGTTGCTTGCATGCTTGCATATAAGGACAAAATGATTGTCCTTGATACATCATCAGCAGTATTTGATTTGCAGGCCCTGGCTTGTCTTTTTCCAGCCCAAATCTCCAGGCTTCATTCACATTTGACATGCTGCCGTGTTCAGTTCAGTGTGCTGCTGCCATGTCCACTGGCACGTGTGTGCGTTTGCGGCCACACCGGCATGCGAGTGCTAACCTTCTGGCCACCACATGTGCATCCATCCTCGGGTGATGCATGGTCAGCCATTGTACAGCTGCACTGTGGCCTTGGACAGAGCCTGGCTGGACAGATTGCAGAGGAAAGCTGTGAGGTTTGAAAGGGAACATCCCCTCAGTTCAGCGAAGGTCGGACAGAGGCATCATTAGGGTGACAGAGTCTGAAACAGGGTCTAGTGGTGTGGGGGTGTTGACTGACGGTTTTTGACTCAAGGACACGTTGGTATCAGAGGTTAATGACAGAGGCAGCCTTGGTACGCTGTAGGGGATGCCACTTATCATACTGAAACATACTGTGTGTGTGTGTGTATTTGTGTACTGTATGTATGTGTGTATGTCAAGTTGTTGAGGCCAGTATCAGTTTGAATATGATAATTCACTGGTCTTTTTTTTTAAGTTTTTACATTTTACATTTTTAATACCCTTGTTTTACCCAATGATGAGACATATGACTTTCTATTAAAATAAAGTCTAATAATGATTGTCAAAAAGCATAGATTTAGTTATATATAGATTCTAATCATTACATTATAAAACACCAATTCCAGTGTATCATTTTACCAGCCAACAGACTTCAAACAGACAAACAAAAATACAAACCCATGCCGCATGTGTGTGTGTTGCGTCAGTCCTAATTGTCTCCATTTGATCAGAGCAGTCATGGTTATGGGTGCTTCCTTGTCCTTCCTTAAACCTCCATTTATCACAGACAGCAGTGGAGAGATACAAAGGCATTCGGTCCTTCAAGGTGATTCTGTTCAAATTGCTCAGCTTGTGTTACCTTGTTAAATCGATGGGCTTGGTGATAACCAGCAGCAAAGGAAATCTCACAAGTCAGGAGACTTTTGTGTGTCTTTGTGACTTTTGCATGTCTGCTTCCAGGGTTAAAAACACAATTGTCTTTGTCATCTTTTCTATTTCGAAATGCAAATGTTAATGTCAGACCTTGGATTTGATAGTAATACATTTGTTTTGTGTAAATTTGGAACCAGCAGAAAACCTCTTCATTACACGCTTTTCTACACAGGGTTTCTGGAAGAAGATCAGCTATTTTGGCAAAATGCTTCATACACCAGACCAAGATGCCTAACATCTCTCTCTCTCTGTGAGGAAAAAATGAAGGAGCTTCAGCTCTTAATGTGTTTAAAATTAAAAATGCTCTGAAGTATTCATCTTAAAGTGTAGGCCTGTCTTCTCTGCAACAACACTGATGTTATTTTGAAATAATGCTGCGTAATGTTGTCTTTATTTATAGATGTAAGACGCAATCACTGCTGGTTCAGTGATGTTGTGTCTTTAAAAAATGTACTGTCTATACAGTTAAATAGCCTGATGCAGAATGAGGAGCAGTATGCGTTTTCATGCTCTAAGCTAAGATCCCCTTTTGCTATGTAAATGTGTTTTCTATTTACATTACTGCATGCACAGTAGATTTTCCACATGCCCATGGTACACCTACACAGGTGTTTTTGAAAAAGGCCGATTTCACTGTGCATTTGGAGGGCATTAACTAAAATTTTCATTTTAAAAATGTTTGTGACAGAGAATACATATTTAGCCCAAGTAAAATTCTTTTAGCTCCACTGTGCTTTCTTTCTAACTCAACAACCTTTATTTTCTCAGATCTTTTGTAAAATTGGACACCAAAACTTTGAGAATAATAATTCTACAACAAACAACCATAATAATTTCCCCGTAAAATGATAATCATGATTTTTAATTGTTAGAGCCATGGTTTTGCAAAACCTAAACAGATGGTCTCATTATATTTTGGTGAGCTGTGCTGCATCACTTTCCATATTTGAAAATAAAACCACATTGTCATGAATCTATTAGTATTCAGTGCTCTAAGATATGAATTTCTGATCAATATTGTGAATGAAACTGATAACGCTAAATTCATAACTATAAATATTTATTAGGAGTATTTTCAGGAAACAATGTGTATCCCTTAGGTTCTCATGGGTAGAGAAATAATAATCCCCTCTTCGTGGTCCCCTTGTGCTGCCTCGTAAAAATCATCATGTAAAATATCACTATTGTCTGTATGTCCATAACATGGCTTGGCCATATGTTGAAATATCATGTTCCTTTCTGTCACCCCTAGCGTGCCACCCAGGTTTCTACAAGGCATATGCTGGAAACATCAAGTGCTCAAAGTGCCCTCCACACAGTTTCAGCTATGGAGAAGGTGCTGCAATCTGCCGCTGTGAGATGGGCTTCTTCAGGGCTGAGAAAGATCCTCCAACTATGGCTTGCACACGTAAGTAGAACCTATTACTCATTAGTCACCTAACCACATAGATATCTCAGCCACTGCATTAAAGATTTCATTAGAGTTCATATGAGTGAGGGTCTCAAGCAGGTGAGTCTGAAGTACAAAGCTTTTAGCCATCCTTTCCTTTTAGATAAAACAAATAAATCACCCTGTTTAGGTTGACTGTCACCGATGAGGACAAATAAGGATAGTCAAAAATGGTGTTCAGGAGACTTGTTGTTAATTGTGAATTCCAATTAAAGGTTTCTATACTCGTGTATGTCCATCAGCCAGGTAAGTTATTACTTTGTCTACAGAGCTGGTGGATTACTCCAGTCTCTCAGATTTCACTGTGGCCGTAAATCCAGCCTCGTCTTCAGGACTTATCTGGTGTGAAACTATGCATTAGAGAGTCTCATGGATGAATTACATGGCTTTTGTTCAGCTGCCTCGTCTTCATCGATGATTCACTGACTGTCATTACGACTTCATATTTGCATTAAATTACAGTTTAACCGGACTAATTCTCCTTTAATTAAAAAGCCATTTAGCTGTCACTGAGATAGACGGGGGCCACGTCTGAGAGCTCTCCAGGGTGAAAGACTGTATTTGTCTTTTTACGGCGAGACAAAGCCCAGTCATTGTGGGAATGCTGTGAGTTTACAGTGCCCTCCAACGTGCACTGTAAGGCTCAGCTTTTCATTCAAGGTTTCAGTTCTAAATTTATACTCAGGTGATCCAATTGATGGGCAGCTACCAGAGCATTTGTTTCAGAGGTTCACCACAATCAGATCTGTCAACAGAAACTAAAAATAAAATGCTGATCAGACGGCTTAAGATATGTCAGAAAAGTTGTTTATTTCAAGATGCAGCTTTACAACAGTTGTTGTCAGTTGTTAAACCAACTGTTTTAGTCAGCCTCATATGCTAAACCTTGAAGGCCACTTTTAGTACCGATTCAAGCACAGTGTATAGGGGCTTGTGGGTATGTGACGACCCAGCAGTCTAAAGGGAGTAGACTACCACATTCTTTTCTTCAGGCTATGAAGTTTGTGAAATGCATTTTAATCAGGGACTTGTAGGCCAGAGCATAAACTATTTTCTTGTTTGACAACAAAAACAAAAAAGAGAAATGGAGATTAAAGACTGAGCACCTGAGAGGAAGACAAAGGTATAGAGAGAGAGAAAGAAGGGATGTCACAGGGAGAGAGATAAAGGTGGAGAGAAAGTGTGAAGGCTGGATGGCGTAGACAGTGAGGAGAGAAAGGAAGGAGGGTGATGATACCAATCTCTCCCAGAGGAGAATAGCAGCTGAGTGATGGCAGTGGAGTTGCTCTACAGGAGGGGAGGTGGGTGGATTCTCCTCGATGAAGAGAATAGAGGAGGTGAGATAATGGTCGATGGAGGCCAAAAGAGATAAAGAGAGAGAGAGAGAATGGACATCCGCTGACAGAGGTGGAGGAGGGATAGGAGGAGCCCATCCTGTCTGCTGAGATTTTTAGCAAAGGCAGGGAGGGAGAGGGATTGAGGGATGAATGGTATAAAGGAGAAGGAAAACATCCCATTGTCTGGGCAGACAGTGAGCTTGGCAGGATGGGAGTGTTCAAATCCCTCAGGCCTTTTAACTCCACCCTGTTGACAGCTGGCTGCTTGCTATAGCACAATACTTACCCTGGCAGACAAACATGTGCATCCCCGACAGCACCAAAATACCTCCCCGAAGTGAAATGTGAGGGTGGTGAAATAACTTAGAATGTTTACTGCACAGGAGAGGAATGCATTATGAAGAGTTATGTGGTACAGTAATAATATGATATTTGACTGTAACAATTTTATACTGCATCGTACCTCTGTGAAATACAGCCATTACATTTGTGGGGATTCTTCGAACTTGGATCAACTGACTTTGTTGATGTTTGTGTTAGCTCTGGTGTCCATCAGGGGTCAAGTCTAGGTTCTGTGTTGTTCTGTGCTCCTCCAGTCCCTGGCCACATCACAAAGTTGGAGTGCATTTCAATAGGGATACACAATAACTTTTTTTTCCCACTGATACCGATAACCAATAACTTCCCGCTTCTCACAGCTGATGCCAATGCTGATAACCGATAACATTTTATTAGTTTATATACACACCTGAGCTTAAGAATGAATAAAATGTAGTGAGTAAAGATGAATTTAACATTATAGCTCTGCCTCTGACTTAACAAAATAATATAACCACTATCACTACTTTAGACACAACAAAAACAAGAACAGTTATGATTCTTCAAAAATCAACATTTATTATTGTTTCAAACTAGGGGGCAGACGGACTGAAAATGAGCGAAAACAAGGCAATGTTGGAAAATTATCATTGGCTCTAGTAATCAGCAAAAAATCTTAATATCAGACTTATCCGTCTATTATAGATAATAATGATTGGCTGATAGTTATTGGCCAATATCTGGCCAATAGTTATTGGCACTAGTATATATTTTGCATCCCTACATTCTAACATCATCTGCCTCACGTATGACTGTTTCTTCTTCCTGTCTGCATAATGATATGGGCATAGTTACTTTATAATTAAATGGCCTCCGGCTCAGCAAAGATAATAATGAAGATTATTTGTTTTTTGTTTTGTTTCTTATTTCCTCTGCACTCCTTTATATGTGTATTTCCAAAGTCAAAATAAGTTTTCCAGAATAAATTCTTCTGTAGCCTGTAATCAACCTTTTTTTTATTTTTGCCATTTCAATTATTCTGACTTTTTTGGTCATTAAGGAATAATAGCACAACAGTGGCTTGAACTGTGTTTGCATTAAAATCAGCTGCTAGGCTTTTAATCAGAAGAGTAACGGAACAGAAGACACAACCCCTCCAAGCTAATACATAGACTTAAACTGCTCAATGTTTGTGAGTCCATGGTTTTATAATATAAAATAAAAAGCTTTACTGTCTGGCTCAAAGTATGTATCACGTACCAGTAGCCATGACTAGGTCATGACAGGTGTTAGTGCTTAAACTCCAACTGATTTATTGTGTGTCCTTTTTTAACAATTAGTTGATTTAGCCATTCTTTTTTTCCTGTGTTGATAGGCCCTCCATCTCCTCCCCGCAACTTAATGTCTAACCTGAATGACACCTGTCTGATGCTGGAGTGGTCACCTCCCAGCGATACTGGGGGACGCCGGGACCTGACCTATAACGTTCAGTGCAAACGCTGTGGCCCCGAGCCCAATCAGTGCCAGCTGTGTGAGGAGGAGCTTCGTTTCCTGCCACGACCATTAGGCCTGACCAACGCCACTGTGACTGTCACAGACTTCTCAGCACATGCCAATTACACCTTTGAGATTGAGTCGCTCAATGGGGTGTCAGACATGAGCTCCTTCCCTCGCTCGGTGGCCATTATTACTGTCAGCACTGACCAGGGTGGTGAGTATGTGTTATTAGAATCTGGCTTGTTGAGAGTCGAATTGTATTGTACTTATCACTTTTACTGCAGCATATGATCAAAAACAATTATTAGAGTTACAGCATGTCAAAGGTCACATTACACAAACTGTGTTTTCTTATTTCAATGAGGGTAAGATTAAGTCCAACTTCTCATACAGCCCATTATTTATGTTTACTGACTGTGATAACACTATTATTAAGAGATCAATTAATTATCACTTATTTTAAGTATGACTAGGTTATGTTTTCATATGTTATGGCAGGGGTTCCATATAGCCATGCATGCACCTTAAATACATGGAAATTATATCTCCCATCACATGATTACATCAGATAGGATCTATACAAACAGTCTGCAGTCCATAATAATGCTGAGCCTAGTATGATTTTATAAGGTTAAATGCAACTGCATCATTCAGTCCCATATGTTAGCAGAATAACTGAAATACTAATTAGATTTTATTGGAATTTTATGGTGGTTAGGCCATGAGCCAGGGAACTCTTGGCAGGGATAGTGCCACCATATGGTAAGAATATTTCAAGTTTGTTTTCATGACTCTCTTGTCCAGGATATTTACACTGTGGAACTGTGAAGATGTTTTGTTTTTTGTTTTTTGTTTTTTTTAAAGGTACCCTGTGGAGTTTTTGACCCACACGTGAGCGAGACCCCATGTTGTTTGCACACACACACACACACATGAGGAACACAACACACATTTTTCCACTAATCAATGGGGCAGTGATGCACTCAGAAACAGAGCAGTGTGCGAGCAGAGGCAGGACAGAGGAGGACTGCTAATTAGTAACAGGGATGTTCAAGATGTAGGTATCAATATCTTAAGAGGAACAGTTTTGCATAATATGTGAGAACAGAACACATTTGTTAGACATAAACTGTCAACATCCCATGTCAAGATACAGAATACAAAGATAACTTTTACAGTATGTAATTGTTTGTCCAACTCATCCTTTGTAGATACGGCCCAGTACATCCAACATAAACTTCAATATCTCTTGAATAAATCATAAGGTTACAGTGCAATGTCAAAACGGGTGCGCTCACATCTACATAGAGAGATTTTACAAAATCTTTTTTATAGATGGCAAAACTTGATTTAAAATGGATTTAAAATGAATTTAAACGGTAGCAACAGACTGGGGAATTCTTCACACATCATCTAATCCTTATTTATTTATTTATTGATTTATTAAAGAAGCTATATGTAGGATTGTGGCCAAAACTGTTGCTTGAGTCAATTTCAAAAACTGCAGCGCTGGAGACCGGTCTTGAGACCACATTTTCAAGGTCTCGGTCTTGTCTCGGTCTCGCTCCCAGCCCTAGCAGCAGCTCAGTGGTAACTGGCAACCTGAATGCTGAAATGCTACTGACTTTGTGATAGGGAGATAGCGGCGGGTGGCACAACAGGCCAAAACACAAAATCAAAACATGATTTGTGTGCTGTAAAACATTTTTTAATTAAATGCAAATATTCTGGCTGTACCATTGTTGTCAGTTAAAACAGTATTTCAAATTAACATGACTCCTTTGTCTCTGATGACATATTGAGTGATTTTATGATTACTTGCCACACATTTCTTACATAAAGCTCCTTTAATTTCTTTGGAGAGAAGAAGACTTATGTGCAGTTCTGGAGTGGCGAGTGAACTAAACTCTTGCTTAGGTATGCGGTCCTGTCAGGCT
>OMNW01015112.1:0-19789 GCA_900303245.1 Selene dorsalis
TGTATTTCTTATGTCTGTGCTCCAACAGTTTTCAATGCCAATACTTGTTTCAATGTCAGTTCAACTTTTATTAAAATGCCAAATTTTAATGTCAGTGATGTGGCTCCATACATTTAACCCAGATAACACTTTTTTAAAACTGAGACACAGTTATGTTGCTCTGTAACTAAATGGAAAGCCTCATCTGTCTTTATACATGTCTGTCATTTTTCATGCAACATTTAAACAACTCATGTATTTTAGAGTTTCTCTGAGACTCTTGTACTTTGTTTTCTTGGCATTTTCTTTAATCTCTTGTTGATTAAGGGCTCATATTGTAATCATTTTTATATATAAATGTTCTTTTGCATTTGTTAGTCTGCTGAATAATGAAATTATTTGTTTATGTTTCATACACTGTAATTATTTGTGTATTCCAGAATTTCTTTAAAAACTCTATTTAAACTAAATCATTGTTTTTCCCGTTTTTTCTCGTTTATTAAACTGAAATTGAATAAAATCATGCAAACTCTGAATTCTTGTCAGATCACCAGATTAGAACTAAAGCTTGACTGCCTCTACCCGGAGCCTCTTGAGAGGCAGAAAGAGAACAAAGGCCTGCTTGCACTTTTGGTAAAGGGCTCTTAGGTTTAGAAGGAGCCCCCGAGTGAACTGCCAAGTTAGCTCAAAACACACGGTCACATTCAGGAGGTCGACCCTGAGTCTCCACAGGGCCACAGCCTCTGTCTGCCTCTCTCTTCCCTCTCTATCACCAGCCTCTCAGGGCGGAGACAACCAGGATACCCAGATATCCAGCAGCCACAGGTTAGGAGGAGATACTGACGTTCTGTGAGGCCAGAGAGTTGACCAGCTGGGGCAGGATGTCCTCCTTCACCACAGCCTCAGCCAGATCGTCACTGTGGTCGGCCAGGCGGCCCAAAGCCAGAGCTGCTGTCTGCTGGATGCTGGGGACCATGTCCAACATCAGAGGACGCAGCATTGACATCACACCTGAGGAGAGGAGAGAAATCTTATGATGATAAACAGTAGATTATAAGCAATAAATATTATATCAACAGTCTCCTCTCTGAACAAGTACAAACCACACCTTACCAGTTGCCACATTTTACTGGTAAACCACGAGTTTCAGAGGTACTTTTCAACTGAATCCCTATCACACTCAGTAAAATGAAGTAATTAAAACATTGTGGCGTCAAGTGGATCAACTGGTTCCTCCAATGTCTGTGATGTTTATAGTGACAACTGTCATACACTGAACACAACACACATATCAGCAGCTTTCACTACAAGTATGTTTCATTCCCTACAGATTTAGTAAACAGACTCTATTTTTGGAGCTTTATTTTTGAGCATTTTGCAAGTAAAAAAAAAAAAAAAAAAAAAAGAAAGAAAGAAAGAAAAAAGAAAACCTGACCTAACAGATACACACAAATAGACAAAAACACCACAGAAAACGTGGTCTCAGTTCCCGGTTTGGTGTGACTTTGGAGTGCTACACCTTCTGTGCAATTGGCTGCGCTGACCGTCGGCCTGACTTCATGCGGCTGCGTGCATACACCCGTAGGAAAAGTGCCAGGAAAACTACGGCAACACCAAAGCCACCCACTAAGGAGACAGCGTGGCCATAAAGGAAGCAGGAAAGGAGGATGGCGATGGCCTGTCTCAGGGTCATAATTATGGTGAAGACAGCAGCACCAAACTGGTTGATGGTGTAAAAGATGAAGAGCTGGCCACACGCTGAGCACACGGACAGCAAAACGGCATGGAAGGCAAACTCGGAGTGACGCGTCATGAAGGCAAGCGAGTCGAAGAGGGCGCCCTGCTCCAGCAGCGAGCCCACGGTGAAGAGGCAAGAGAACAGGTTGACTCCAAACATCATCTGCACTGAAGACATCTTGTACTTGAACAGGTTGTCCTGCCAGTTGGAGGTGAAGCTGTCAAAGACAATGTACCCGACGAGGATGATGATCCCGCTGAAGGTGGTGACAGTGGACGGATGCTTGCTGGTCGTGCTGGACAGCAGGAACATGCTGACACCCACTGAGATCAGCATGGCGGTGAAGTACTCCCAATATTCGTAGCTCTTATGTGAGACAATCTTGCCCATGAGCATGACGGGTATAACTTTGGAGGCCTTGGCCAAGACTTGAGTGGGGAAGCTGATGTACTTCAGGGCCTCATACTGGCACCAGCTGCTCAGGATGTTGGACAGTGAGGCGAAGGAGTACTTGTACATGGGTGCTCCGTGGCGAGGTTGCTTAAACAGAAAGCACCAGAGGCCCCCCACAGTTAGAGCCAGGATACGGTTCATGAAGACCAAGAACTGGGAGTCCTTGAATCTCTCTCCTTCGTTCTCTGGAGTCGTGGCTCCATAGGAACGAGTCATAACTCTCTCCTGCAGGACACCCCATGTCAGGTACGACGCCTGAGAATAGGGATGAAAATTTTAACTTTTCAGGGACACAGCTCATGCTTTACATTCTTTAACATCAGCAATCTGGTAAGAATTTCAGGAGGGTGACTGAGCTGAGAACACATCAGGCTGTGGGTATAATCACACAAAAACTAATCAAACATAAAACAACCCTCCCTGCAGACATGCAATCACAAAAAAAGGTATTGTATTATAGCGATTAGAGGATCCTCACCTGAAGTCCAGCAGTACAAAAGATTAATTTGACGACCTGTCTGACTGATGAACCAGAATCTCCCTCGTTTCTGGGTGCAACTGACACATCATCCAACAGACCTGTTTTGGCCTCATTGCCAAACACGCAGGTTCTTATGACAGGGAAACAAATCCCACTACCTGAAAGTAAGAGAAACATAAAAAAAGAAATTAACCTGATATCGAGGCAGGGCAGGTGAAAATTATTTTTTTTTGTCCTAATGGGCCCAAACCTGTTTCCAAGTAATTGGTGCGCTTGAAGTAGCTAATGAGGAGGTAGCCAGGGATGATGATGGTGGAGTATCCCAGCATGTTGATGAGGAAGCGGAAGAGCCAGACATCGTGCCATCCTTCCAGTAGCGATGGCTCTTCTGCAGCCACAGTGGAAGGGAGGAGAAGCGACACAAGTGCGGGCCAAACACTGAAGGAGTCAAGCAACAAGGTCTATTAGAAAGACAGTGTCATTCAAAATGATAAACCAATATTTAGCAAGAGAGGCATTTGTGTGTTTGCTCAACATATGTGATCATGTAGCCCTGTTATGTCTGTGACAACACATTTTACATTACCTTTCTATCACAACAAGACCAATTCTAAACATCAACTGGGTGACAACAGACTAATAATAAACTAAACTTCAAGCACCTTCACAGGTTTTCTACAGCTACAGGTGCTGTTTCTTCCCTATGTGAATTGGGCCCCAGCACTCAGTAGAGAAATTATGTGTTATCTATCATCTCACTTTAAAACAGATACTTGTGTAAGATGAATAATAATGTCTACTCTGGAAATGTAGTATTTCATTTATAATGTTAGGTGCCTCCAAAAAATACAAGGAGTAGAGGCCAGAACCTTTGGTCCCAGGGTGGAGTCAAGCTTCACAGGTTACATGTCCCATAAGGCAACACAATAGCACCTTTCTTTAGACCCTTCCTGCCCTGTCTGTAATGCAGGGATTTTGATAAAGTCCCTAAGTATTCAAGCTGTAGTTGACATGACCCTGATGAAGTCAACAGGGTTATGTCACTCCCTTTAAGTACACTGCACAACTGTCTTGACAAACTGAGTATAACCACCCATGACAAACTGAGTATAACCACCCATGACAAACTGAGTATAACCACCCATGATGAGCAAACCAATGTACATACACAACAAATGTTGGCTGGTACTGCAATGTTTCCCCCGTAGAATCATGTGAGCTAACTAGCCTGACTAGCCTAACCTGTTATATGGATCATGGAGGAAAACCTTTTCCAGCCGAACACATCAAACTCCATTAACACCAGTAACTCAAGCACACCTGTGATCAAATCTGAGCTTCAAGTCAAAGAGGTGTGGTCCTTGCTATCGTGGCACTAACTGTGTGTCCCATTCGGAGTGAGGCCGGGCCTCCTCCCGGGGGGAGCCTGACTCACACAGAGCCTCTTTGTGTGGGACTCTGCTGTAGCACGGCTAGCCAGTAGCCCACTGCAGCAAGACCTGGGCTCTGAACAGACAGCTTATTACATGAAGGAATGCACTGTACTGACTCGGCAGCCAACCCACAGACAGCCACACTGCAGGCACACAGAGAGAGCACTGCCAACATCTACCTGAGGGCAAAATGAGTGCTTGTGTCCTGTATGAATATATAACAACAAATACAGACTGACACTGAAGTAACGGCTTTCCCTTACTAAAAAAGACAACAACAGCCTTCATAAAAACAGTGTAAATATGATGGGAGCATTTTGCCCCTAAAATCTGAGACAGTGCAAGTAAAATTTTCATCCACTTGCACATGTGCAACCAGTAAATTCGCTGTTTTGTTTTGAACACTGGTGAAACATGGAAGGGACTCAAAGAATCTGGGATCTGTCAGTACAGGCGGCAGGTCAATGTGTGTGAGGATCATGGATGAAAAGGAAATGTGACCCAGTAAAAAAAAGTCAGCCTGGAGCCCTGTGAACTGGATAAAGAAATATATGCTCAGTAAATACAGAAGGAAAGTAATGGGGAAAACCAAACAATGTCACTCATCATTTTCTATAAGGATGTGGAAAATTAAGGCACATATGCCATAGGCCACTGCAATAAAACACTTTAAAAAGCCTGACACCATTGTGATCCTGGAGGATCAATCTCTACAAGAAACTTATCAAATATTATCAGCTTTTAAGACGGTCATTTATACGTGTGCTATTAAATTCATTATATGGACAGTATGGTGACATTGACAGGAATCATCACTGTGAACGGAGGGGACACCGTTTTTGGTAACACCAGCCAGAACATAGTAATAAAGGTGTGACATTTTAAAAATGAAAACTGAAAAACACATGTGCAGCCCTGGATTGGCTGAACACAGATGGTGTAGTAAATACTGTAATAGTAATAACAATAATAGACGCCATGAACGCAACTCACTGAGAGTTAGACGTGATTACATGTTCCCGATAACAATACATTAGTAGGGTTTGATTGGTTGACACGGATGAGTCACCAAACGTCTAAATTTACATGAAGAGAAAATACATCGGGGGTTGTTTGGTATATATAAACAGATAAATTAACAATTAACACGGGGATACAGAATTAAAGCTGGGCAAATACATTTTACATTTCAAAGGGTCTTTAACTTTAGCCGGCAGGTTGTTGTTGGCAGACTTCAAACACACACCGACTCTCACTTTGAGCACTGACAGCGGGAACTATCGATTAACCGACTTCACAACAAACACACAATCATATCGGGCGACGGCAAACCGAGCTCGTCCACACTTAAAACTAATCCTTAGCATGATATAACGCCCAGTTAGCTAATCTTGTCTCCATCGTTACCTCCAAGATAGCATTTTCCCACACTCTGTGGCCCGACACCTGGCGCAGCGTACCCGCCGACAGACTCAGACGTCTCCGCGGTAACAGAGCATGAAGCCGCGCGGACCCGCCAGGTAACGATGTTTTAAAAATTGAGGCTTGTCTTTTTCTGGACTGTCCACATTTAGCGGTGGTGTGTCTTCAACTTATCTTCCGATGTGTTCACTTGAGCAGGAAAGGCCCCTCTTCTTTGCTCAACACCAGAGGATGCCAGAGACAGCGCCCCGCCAGCGGCTCTGCCCCCTTTCGGCGAGGAGGATGAACTGCAGCAGCAGCAGCTCAGCCTAGCGACAACACAGTATAACCAGCAGAATCTGTTTAAAAATACAGTTTATAATATTGGATTATTCTAAGTATTACGGTGCATTAAGGGCATTTCATCGTATCTTTTAACTATTTTGGGCTGTTTCATTTACTACAGAATAATGCACCTCATGTTTTAGTCACTATCAAGTCATCAAGTCTTCAAAATGGTAAACTGAAGAATTTCTATCCTGCGCATTTTACTGCTGAAAAAAATGTGGATGCACCACCCTGTAAAATGAGTTGTTTTGACAATACTAGTACTTTGAATTTTATTTAACACTTTTTACTGTAGTATTTCTACTTTAATTTAAATAAATGCCGTGTGTAAGTTTTCTACCAATGTTTTTAAGCAATAAACTTGATAGTCTGTGGTTTGTCTTGTCCTTACACTGCATAAAAGAGCATAGGTTAATTATTGACCAAACATACATGTTACAGCCACATATTTCACAGGGTGAACATAGCACTTCCTACAGTACATAATATTAAATTAATTTCATTTCAATTTATTTTGCCATTATACATTGGCATGCATTCACTGTCTCCATTCCTCCATGGTGCTTCCCTGTCCGAGTGGAAACTCTGACATTCTTGTACAAATGATGTAATTTCCAGCAGTTCTAAAGGCAACACTGGCCTTGGTGTAAAAGCAAAAGACTGACTAGATGGCTGAATGTTTTCAGTTTGGAACAATGAAAACGATAAAACTGGACACAAATTAAGGCTGATATGACAGCATTAACTGTGTTGCGTTCTTTAAACAATAATCAGAGAAGAACACGTTGTTAGACATTCCCTAATGGTGGTTGAAACTTGCTTATCTAACTCATTATATTCCTATGAAAAAGCCACAGTGACCTATAGTAACTATAATACAAATAGCATTAGGATTTCCCAGATCGGAGGCTCACTGGGGAAGTAGGTATAGTTTCACAGCCGTGTTCCAGCAGAGTCTGTCTGTTTACTTGCTGCTGCCACAGTGATTGAAGCACCACACTGTCACACCCTTACATTACTGTTGGCATGACCAGGAAGAACCTCGCTAATATTCTGGCCAATATCCCTTTAGGAACAAGAAGTAAGGGCTTATTATTCAACCTGTCTTGCTGTGGGGTGGGGTGTGGGGTGTTTATCAAAAGAGATACAGCTGACTGGAATTTCCAGTCTCTCTGCAGTCATTGTATTAGTAGGGCCATCAGGAGGAAGCCACTTACAAGAAAACAAAAGATACATCTTTTTTTTTTAAATGCAGCTGACAGGAAGCAAAGAAAAGAAGTGGGTTGTTGTCGTGAAAGAGCTTTGTTGTGAAGTTTGCTCACTTTTTGTTCAGCATTTGCATTTTGCTCTGGATTCTGGCCCCTAGTCACACAACTCACAGTAACAATGTCCATATGCAGATCAAGGTTTGTTATCTTCAGTCTGGATGAGTTCGGGTATCATACACAACTCTGATGCCTGTGAACGGCTCCCGTTGACCCGGAAAGATACACAAAATACAGTTTTATACAGTTTTTGTGCATTTTATTACAAAATAAATGAAATGCTTATGTTAACTAGATAAGCAATGTAATTACACACCAGAGATCAGATTTCTGCAGATTAGGGCTACAATGAGATAAATAGAGAAACCTGTTTCACAAAAGATCCTAAAAGATCAAAGTTGAAGCTGCATTCTTGTGTTTTGTTGCAGATAATAAAGTTGGGTTAAGAGTTTTCTAAGGAAAAAGCAAGGGTGTAATTAGTTTGTCTTCTCTGGACAGCAGGTGTCTTCCGGATAGCGTTTGTTTAATTTTCCTGCCTGTGACTGTATCACAGAAAAAGCCTCCTTAACGATGTGATGAAAAGCCACATTCTCAGAGTTTAAAAGCACAGAAACACATCATACATACCATTACAGCAAAAAGGCAGTCATAGTTCTACTAAAGTTTGAGAAACTTTGAAACAAAGCAATTTGCATGTTCCTTCTCTAGTCTGTAAAAACTAGATTAATATGACGAAGAGGTAGAATTTTTTTTTTTTTTTTGATGGACACTGAACATGCTGATAAAATGTTTGGTGCTCACAGTGAGGTGTTTACACCCCTCCAGAGGCTTATGAAAAGGAGCAAAACAAGTGAACCAAGGACTCAAAGACACCGATTTGTCTCGTCAGTGTTCAGTTTTAAGCAGAATCACTCTTTGTCAGAGGGAAGTAGGATTTATACGGTGCGCATATTTGTCTACACAATAGATAAATATAGATCAAATCAGAGTGCACTACAAATACAGGCACTATTCAATGAAAACTTCAGCGCAAATACAGCTATTTCAAATCAACTCCAGCCGCCGTGAAGCTCCAGACAATTTCTAAAACCTTGTTCAGCCTACGATTCAGCTCGGAACTTCACACCGACCACAGACCTCCCAGAGATCTGGATGTCGTCAAAAGGAAATAGAGCCAGAATCTAAAAGACAAGGAAACAAAATGTTTAACTTTAATTACTGCCTTTCTAATGAGTAATTGCTGTCCTTGCAAAATGAAAGGAAAAGCAACACATTATAGATGACACTCTGTCTGTGGCACTCAACCTCAAGCCATCTTTTTCAACTGAAATCATAAATCTTTCTAATTACTTACAAACACACTCTTTCTTTCCTCCTCTTTTTTTTTAAGAAACACCAATTTTTTTTTTTTAGCAAACTCAGAAGTAAATGTTGAATTTGTGGAGGACTAACTTTATATGCGGATAAATACAGTTGATGCTGTAGTGAGTTTTTACTGCAGCAGAACAATATATATATCATCATTTTCATTTGTGTGACACACTAATGAGTTTTCACTGATATTAATAATAACAACAATAACTTACATCATCATTGCCATCAGCCAGATCCAGTGCCGTCTCGTCCTCCATGTTTCGCAGCATTGTGTCGGCACCAGACTGGCAGAGGAGGTTGGCGATGTCGGCGTCCTGCCTCCCCACCGCAAGATGCAGGGGCGTGCAGCCATTGAACATGGCGGCATCCACGTTGGCCCCTCTGCCGATCAGCAGACTCACTGATGTGATGTCATGCAGCTCGACAGCGAGGTGAAGAGCTGTTTTCCCGCTGGTTCCTTCCTAAGATGGTTGTAGATGGAAAAATGTAAAAACAATAACAACGACTCTAAATAAAGACAGAGCTGCAGAAATGGGACGACAATATAATGAAGGTCAATTTATTTTTAATAATTAGATATCTTTCTCATTTTAAACATGCACACTATACTTTTACAACTTAGCATTCTGCAGACATTGAAGAAAAAGGCACAGAGAGCCTCACAATAATAATAATATTCTAAGTAATGATAATAATAACAATAATTCAATCCACTGCATGTGGTGGTATTTGAGGCTGCTGAGTTAAACTGAGAGGAATTTCTGGGCTAGTTTTGGGGCTGTCCACCATGTTCCCTTCCTACATTAGAAAGTTAAGAGGGTCTGGCCCGTCCCACGTTATCATATCTCATATCTAATTATGTCTCCCTGAATCCTGCAGGACACACTGAGCTCAGCTTATATCACTATCAGCATTGCACAGGTGCAGCAGATTTTTAGACATGAACACAACATCAGAGCAGGAGCAGTAAACAGAGTCTGAAAGGGATAAGTGTGATTATAAATACTGGAGACATTACTGGGTAAAATGAAGGTCGCTGCGGGGGCAAACCTACGCAGACACTCACTAAACTTCCCTCTGATATGCTGCTTCACTCTTGTGACAAACTTGAAACTTATTTAAAAGGTTATTTTACACCTGTTATTAAAAATATAATCCATATGATGCAGTAGAATAAGGAGCTGCTTGGTGGACTAACCTGGATATTCAGGTCTGCTCCCTTTTTCATCAGGAGCTTCATGATCTGATGTTGTCTGTTCAGAGCAGCCAAATGGAGACAGGCAAGACCTGCAAGTAACACACGCTGTTTGAAATGAAATCATTTTAAGTCAGATGTGAATAGTAGATGCATTGTAAAAATCGTGTTTTTCCAGATGACAAACTGACACCAGGGAGAAATTATTTACATGTTTGCTAATCTTATGGATTTTTTTCTATATCTATTGCCACGGTTACTGCTATTTCTTCTTTTCCAAAATGAAGCAAGATACACTTTTCCTTTCCTTTTCCTTTGGTGCTGTATTGGCTGAGCAATACCAAGCTGATAAATGATGTACTTTGTGCAACATTAAAGATGAGTCTTGGCATAAAAAGGACTTGTTATATTTGGACAGTGCAAAAGAAAAATCTGAGTTGCATAATCTGGGAAGTTCATCTCAGGAAGAGATGATGAAGACTCGTCATAACAACAACAAGCTCTTGGCTGCGGCTGAGCCCTGCAGCAGAGAGGTTTCCTCACCTCTCCAGTTCTGGGTCTCGAGGACCGGTGCCAGCTTGCTGGGGGACACGTCTTTGGTCATCTCCCTGGCACACTCCGTCTGTCCGTGCTGACAGGCCACGTGCAGCGCTGTGTTCCCATCCTGGTCCTGCAGCTCCAGGCTTGCCCCTTTCTCCACCAGGCTCCTCACCACGTTTGTCAGGTTCAGATAGGTGGCCAGGTGCAAAGGGCTCTGAGGACCACAGAAATAAGAAAGATGTGTCATGCAAACAGAACTGTGTGTTTCGGGTTATATTTATTACTATTTATTTGCAATGTTATCATTCAGGAGATTTGATGATTGTTATGATTGTCTATCATGTATACTGAAAATCAAAAGAACTTAAAAGACCTTTGGCGCATTAATTGAATGATGCAATAACAGAAATGATTGAACAGTATGTTTTGCCCTTCATCTCTGCTACTTCCTGTATTTCTTGTACATCTTAGAGCAACTCCCACATATACAAGCCTGTACCTGTTGCATTCAGCTGTCTGATACACCTAACAAACTCCGTAACAAACTTATCTTAGAGTTGCACTGCGCTGTGGTGCAAGATGCAAACATGGGTGCAAAAATGCATCATCAATGGGTGCTTGTTTTGAATCAGTCTGCAAATGTCCGAGGTTTCTTTTTGAACCTTATGAGGTAAACAAGAACTGTTCTTGGCAATGTCTCCAGAGACAGAGATCTTAGAATGACTACTGAGAGGAAATTAGGCATCGAGAGTGGACTCTGAAAGAGCGGTGACTAACTGAGTCACTGCGTGAAGTGCTGACTCTCAACTTCAGATGTTTCTGTATGACAACGTATGACAGTTCGCTCTGACTTCACTTTGGTTTTCTACACGAGCAGCACTCTGGTCTGACAATCTTGAATAACTGGAACAATTCCTCCACCCACATCCACACAAGGATACACTCCACAGCTCCCTGTGGTTCTATTTCTACAGGAGGTAGAGGAGGGGAGTTTCCACTCTAAGTCCCTTATGAGCTAACACTGGAACCACCCACAGTGACGTCCCAGAGAGAGAGAGAGAGAGAGAGAGAGAGAGGATGGGCTGCAAATAAAGAGGAACAACCGTTCTCTGGAAGTACAGTGATATAAATAATGCCACAGTTTCCACAATCAAGATACCGATAATGAGGAAGTCGTGGATTAGAAAATTCCAGTTGAAGCTGCAGCGTCCTCGTGTAGTGGAAAGGTTTGAGTTTAATTTTACCTGGTATAAATTGTTTTGGATGTCCAGGACTCCTTTGGGGAATAACTCTATCAAGTGCTGAGTGATGTCATCGTCTTCATGGATGATTGCTAAGTGCAGGAATCTACAAGAGTAGTAAAAAAAAAACAACATATTCCTTCATTATGCTTGCATAAATGCTTTCACTTATATTGAGCAATTGATTAAAAAAATGTACAATTGAGTATTGGAGGAAAAAAATGTATTTCCACATGAGAGAAAATGTTGCACAATTTTCCTTAGTATTCATTTCTAGCAACTACCTCGAAATGTAACACTCAGTGGATGGCAAGACTCAGCGGTTGTGATATTGATCAATGTGGATTTTCTATTGTTTGTTTTTTTTCAAAAACAATGGCACTGTGAGCTGTTGGGGCTGAAGCACGAATCAGTAGGCACATCTTAGCAGGCTCTAGTGAAAACATTTAAAGCAAATGACGAAACAAAACAAACACACACTAACCTCAAAACCTGAGTGGGAAGTTGTTGCAATCAGACGTGTGCTAAAAAGCAGGAAATGGAACCGAGCACTTGTGCTTAATTTAGACTGACCTTGAACGACACAGAGAGGGTCTCTACTGTAAAAGGCTGCAGATGGATTCAAATCAAAGTGGGAGCTTTAAAATTTTGCAAACTCAAAGTTACGAGTGCAAATTTGAAATTCAGCGTCCGACTGTAAATCAAATACCGACACAAAAACACTCCATCAAATGCACGTTGCTGTCGTCTCTTAAAGATCAGAAGTGATGTTCATCTTCTTTCAAGTAAATGTCATTTCACCAAAGGTTTGGCACCACAGTCTGACAGAGACAGACATGTGGGATCAAAAGTTCAAACTAAATTTCACTGCAGACCTTTCATTCAGCTTTCTGCTTTGAACAAGGACAGTTTCACATTTCCTGTTCAACGCTGCACATGTCAATGTCATTCCTGCGAGACAACGTGTAGCTGGGCTTGTTTCAAACGTTTAAATACTGTCATTATGTCATTTTTCATCTGATTCTACAGGACGAAGCACTTAATCACTACCAAAAGAATACTAAATGCATTGCAAACATACATTTAATCAATGAGGTCCGGTGGGGGACCTCATTGATTAAATGTATGTTTGCAATGACTGTACAATGGTTGACATATTACTGGTCCTTATATTTAACTGGTTCATCAATAACACCTACGTATCTCATGTTATTGATATTTTCTTTGCGAGTTTTCACACTCAGAAAAAAATCTAGGTGCAAACATTATTGAAACTACAATATATCCTCCTTAAAGCACAGTAAATTTGCTCCTAATCAATCAAAATGTCGTATATTTTGCTGGAATTTGTACCGGTGGGGTTGGCATGAGGCAACTTGCAACATGACTCATTCCTGCTGTGTTGCAGACATTACCATCAAGATAAGGGTATCATTTTTTTTTTGCAGATTGCTGCAAGTAAACAGCTAAATAACCTTTTCTATGTAAGTGGTTGGGCAACATCTCTCTGGCATGGCATGGTGTTTTGTAAAAAGATAAAATGGAGAACTGGTCATAACACAGCAGCAGCAGCAGCAGCAGCAGCAGCAGAGTATTACAAAACATAACATTAAGCAACAGGACAATTTGAGATTTTCCAGGTAAAAACATGAAATATTAGTTGGTTCTGTCAGGTGAAAGTTTCTTCTGTGATATCACAATAAACTGCGTGTCTGTGGTTTTTCATAAAAATAATCTGAATATGTTATTATGTGCTCTGGGAATGTGTTTTGGCAAATGTGCCTAAATCCAAATTTGAAACAACTATAAAACTGGGAAAAGGCTGAACCAATAGAAACAAAGCTTTCACTAAAATATCTATTGTAAATGGAAATTAATCCATCAATAAATAATACCAATATTTGCTATAAATGATGAGATAAGGCATCACACAGTAAAGTATCTTGATACATTGCCAAATCTTTTTTCCGCCCTGGACATTTTTACTGTCTGCAGGTGAAAGGATCTGCAGTTAGCACTAAATCTAAATGGTGAGCAAACATGTTAGTGTGAATGGGACTTCCTGGTTTGAGTAAGGCTTGAATGAATAAGAGCTAAAAAAAAATCCCATAGGGGAACGGTAATGTTTCTCATGACTCTCAGAGCGGAGCGGTGTGTTTCAGGTGTGTTTTTTTTTCCCTTCTCAGGTGTCTATAGTTAGGGCGTGAGAATAAAACCATGTGTCCCCAAAAATCAGCAAGCGGAAATGAAAAGAGGTCAGAGACACAACAACACTTCTGCACGGCTGTGACTGCATCAGCCACTCGTGTACAGCAGGATTCATTAACAAAAGCCTCAAGAGACTGATGACATGGCAACAATAGATGAGATGAGTGGATCACAGATGAAGTTTTGCATGGGCTGATAGAGCTGTGTGTGGAGGATGGCGTGTTTAGGTTGTGTGCAGTTTCCTTGACTCAAAGCGAGAAATGAACAGAAGCGCCAAAAAAACAACAACAACCTACTGGCAGGTAACCAACCAGGGTTTTACTAAGATGTCTGGTTTTGGTTTGAAAAGTGTAAAAATAGCACAGACAGCAGCGGCAGTGTGTGAACTGTGGGATCCTAAACTAAAAAGACACCATGCTATCCTGATCAAGTCTCTTGGATGAAAAAGCAGTAGGCCACACTGCCGCCTCATAGCATGTGCTTTGTCTGTGCTGCATGGGGAAGTCCAGGCCTATCTGTTTCACTTCTGTTTTTCTGGCTGAGAGACGCCTCACAGGAGTCCATCCACATTCATGACACGGACCAAAGTTCATTAAATCGGAGGCTGCAGTATCACAGTCATGAAATCCCCCTACAAAACCCAGAATCATGGGAAAAAATCAGTGCCTCAAATTCAGTGTGACCTACCAACTGCCACCGATGAGTGGTTTTAAGGTCACCGTCCTCAGTGGAATAAAAGAAAAGGTTTATCTACAGATAATCAATCGGAAACTACTTTGATAATTCGATAATCTCCTCATCACTGAGAACCATTTCCATGTTGTTCCTCTTGTTCCACCCTCTGAAACATAAAACAATGCTGCTTTTAACTCATTGCAATTTGAATATCTTTGGATTTCAGGCCCAACTTTTACATTAAGAGATGTGGCCTTGAACTTTAACCCCTGTGACTGATTTTTTTTTTTCCACTTTTACTTTTTTGATCTGTTGAAAGGATCAACCGATTTAAAGGTGATTAATCACTAGTTGCAGCTCAAACCAGCAGACCTGCTGACATAAAACTCATCATCACCACCTGGGTGCTGACAGACTGTGGTAATTACAGTTCATATAGAAGAGGGTGAAAATGTTGAATATTATTTTTACAGGAGCTAATTTAAAAAACAAAAACAAAACATGTTTTACACTGAAAACTGATTTTAACCCCATTTTCTTACTTTTCCTCGTCCTTTCTTTCTTTTAAATGAGAGAAATGGATCAAATGCATCCACCAATGTGCAGCACAGACATGGCTTGTAAATGAGAAATGAGGATAGTAAATAAAAACCTACGTGTCTCCCTCTTCAGTAATAGTTGTGAGCAAGTTCTCCTCCTGTTCAGACAGTTCAGAGTTGTCTGTTTGCTCCTCCTGGCCGCTGGAAAGTGTGCAGCTCTCCACTAACTCTGTCAGACTCTCCCCCGTGATGGACGAGGAGCCGTAGGCTGAGTCCAGGCGCTCCTCCCCGGCGGAGAACTTCTCCCTCGGCCCGCTGAGGTCCGCGCCGGAGTCCCTGCGGGGCTCCTCCGACTTCAGTATGGAGCGATACGAGTCGATGCCCGAGTCTGTTCGGTTCTCCCCGGCGAAGTCCAGCAGCTCGTGTTTGCTGCAGTCGTCCGACGACATGGTAGAGTCGGAGATGGAGCTGGAGCTGCTGGTGGTGCGGGTGGTGGTGGTGGTGGTGGTGGCCTCGCTGGGTTTCCCCCTCCCTCCTTCCCAGAGGACTTTTGGAGGCTAGTCGCGGTTGTTGCTGTCGCCGCTCGGTGCTCGGTGATGTGACCGGACAGCCTGCTGACACCCGAGGAAACCACCGCTCCTTTGTGAAACCGGAGAGCGTTTCATTCCACTAACCGATAATACATGACCATTCAACAACAGTCCTCCAGCTTCAATTAAAGAAAAAAGAAAAAAAAAAACTATTATCAACTATGAAGTTTTAAAACATGGCACGGTCATCACAAACGCGTCGAAGTAGGTTTAAAACGAGCCCACCCCCCCAAAAAAAGAGTCGCAACGGCGGCTCGTCGTCGAAATATCCGGTAACAGCGTGAGCTCCAGGCGGAGAGCATATGAGCAATGAAAGGTAATAAGGGGAAGAGCTGACATCTGAAAGGGTAAGCTGTTTTTGTCAAGCGGGGGAATCCCCAGTGCGCGCGAACAAGCACACGCACGCACGCACAGGCACTAAGGCTGGCAACTGGTTAAAAGCGGAAGTGATAACCATTTTCAAAATAAAAGTGATACACACAACTAATCCATTACTTGTTTTTTTTTTTGTTTTTTTTTTACGCCATGGCCCAGTTTCTTAAAAAATAACCTCAAGGTTTATATATTACATTTGTGAGAGTCGTTGGCTTCCATTCATTTCTGGATAGTGAGAGAATAATCCATTAGCAGGACCTACAACTACAACTTTAGTGTTTACAGTGATGCTATTGTTTTATTTTAAGACTGTCTAGTCCATATTTACAGGTGTAGCACCAAGTTCAGTTTTCTTGTAAATGAACTAGTTACATTTTATGTCACCGACCTTGAGTTTCACTTTCTTCTTACACGAAAGTTTCTTTTAAACGTGATACTAAGATTATTATAAAAGCTACTTTTAACAAGATATGTTGGCTAATTTTTTTTTTGACATAAAGACATGCTATAATATTTACACTGAGAGTTACTCACCAACATGCATTATTGTGCATAGCGAGCCCAATGTGTATCCTCCTGCTAAAAAACAAAAAAGCAAAGCAGAGTTTTTATACATTTTCAATAAAACATCCAAAGAAACTTGTTCATTTTGAGTGATTTGCAAAATGCAAACCTCAAACAAAAACTCACACACTATACAACAATAACTGCAAACCAGATTTACATTCATTATACTCAATCAAAGGAGGACGATGTTAAATGAAAAGAAACAGAGATTTGCTTAACTTACAGTTTCAGTGTGACTGTTGTCGCTGTCTTTTGGATTGCAATTCTCCTTTCTTCTGTACTTGGTTTTTACTGTAATGGGCATTTGGTTCAAGGATTTATGAAAGCATTATATCTGAACAGACTGAATGAAGGAAACAATAAACACCCAAATAGCCTCCTGAAATTAGTCTTTATTGATGTTTGTCAGAATTTTATTCTTACAGTCTTATCAAGTCTCTCTTTTTCCATTCAACAACTTTCAACTCAACGTTCAACAAGTAAGTCAAGTCCATGTTCAAGCCCTCGTTTTGTGACTTTTGTTGAGCAAAATACCAAAACAAGCCTCCTTGAATGTCCCTTTGCTACACTTTATTCCTCAGTAACACAAATTCAACAGATGTGAGTTTTATTTCTAAAGTCACAACAGGAAGTCTGGTTCCTCATGGCAGCAGGAAGGAACCTCAGACACATTATTCATGGGATTTTTGGCCTTTGTGTGAGAAGCAACAAAACCTGTTGCTGATTCACACATATCTGACTAATGAAAATTTTGACTGTGGCACTGAATAATCACTGGTGCTGAAGTGTGTACTGTGGACTTACATGTAAGAGCACTCACCATTTCAATCTGCACTTTGCATTTGAAATAACATAACACCACAGTAGTTGTTTTACAAACAGTGTCTCCAGTGTCTTTCCATTGACATGTAGAAGCAATAACTTTATTTATAGCAGTCAATAAGGGATAAAATGCCCCTATTTGTTTAGGATTTTCTGTCTCACAACAAGGCCTTTAAAAAAGCCTTTCACACTGACCTCTCAGAAATTAAGAAGTTGCCCAGCTGCTATCACTTCTTATTTCCCTGTTCTATTTTGGAGGATGCTTGTTGTGGTTTGGCCTTTAGAGGGCTCACTCACACAGATACAGCTCTCTGCGTTGAGAGAAACAGATTCATCATAAATACAGTCAAACAATAGTGACTGTCAGACTGACAGAGACGGCACCGCTGCCAAGAGCTGCCATCTGTTTTCATGTCATTTTACTGTTATGTTTACTTATTCCATTCTGTGCCAGTAGTCCGGTCCAATGTTCATACTGTGGGATGATAAACAAAGGCCTGTGCGCCAGAATTGTACGGTAAACGGTCCTTGTTTAAACAGAGTTTGTTTACAGAGGAAGGAATGGGAAGAATGTAAAATATTCTTTTATACACCCTTAATCCTATTATCATGTGTTAAAAAATGTTATGGCTACATCACCTTTGACCTTCTCATAGCAGAACTTTAAAGCTGCGCCAATTGTTTGCACTTGTCCCTCTGGTCATATAAGGATCATATCGGTCAGATACACAATAAATTGGATCATATTTCACTTCACTGCAGCCTTTTATCTCAGAAAGTCAGATCTTTTGTGTAGCTGATTGGTGGATATCCAATTTGCAATTTTTCTTTATGTGTCTCATCTTGTTAAGTATTTTTATGGGGGGCTTAGGGTTCGGGTATGTGCAAAATGCTACCTAGATAACCTGAACCTAGAGTTTAAAGGTAGAGTATGTAGGTTTGTTTGTTGCAGTTTGTATACACAACCTTCAATTTGGGCCCCTCCTCTCTGGCTCGATTCCACACGCCCCCAGACTGACCCATGTTCTGCTGCTGTACTGAACCCTTCTCCACTTCGGCCTTCAAAGTGCTCATTTGAATATTTGCTACTACCACCAAGATAGTGTCAGGGCACCCGGGAGCCGAGAGAAAGGGCAGATACACACTTACCGGTGAAGAAAAGGAAAAACTGTCAGAATGAGGCGACAGAGCGCCGGGCGTCGAGTAGGAGCGGCCACCCTTCTACTCATCGCGGTGTAGCCCTCGAGGCTCCCATTGCCTGCCACGGCCAGGTCGGACTGCATTTCGCAGCTCGATGGTGTCCAATCATTATGTTTTATACAAGCCCACAGCACCGCACACCCAACTTCACCTGCGCTCTGTCAGTGGCTGGAGAAACACCACCGACTCCACGCCCAGAAACGTCCCGACTACACCAAAACATCAGAATACAGGCAGAGCAGGGGGGAGCTCTGCAGACACCACACAAGTAGAAGTTTATAGGTGATGATTAAGCAGTTGTTTATATTTTGTTGTTTAGGCAAATCCTAAAGACTCAACCTTTAAGATAGGCGTTTGCTGCCGAAATCATTGCATTTATAAACTTCATATAAATGTCTTAACTCTGCTGTTGGGTAAGAGGATAAATGCAGAAAAATCATGTTCATAACAAAATGGTAATGTGTTTATGCCTGAAGTGGCCTATAAAATATCTTACTAACATAAACCATAATCTCATCAGCCACTTATACAACCTCCCATGGGTCCCGTGTAGTTGTAATTTTTTAATGTGCTTTAAAACTGAATGTAATAATGTTTTGTCGTATAGATAATACACAAACTATGGCCTCATAAATGTCCCATGGTCTCCTCCAAATTATGAGCACCATTAAAACCACAACATCATTATTGCATTACACATTACTGTTTTTCTGTGTTTAGTTCACTGAGGAGATTTTATGTAGTGTTTCAACCTATAAAAAAATAAAAAATAAAGAGTTGTTGACCTGAATGGTTCACATTAACCATCACTATTGATTATACTAATACTATTACAGTTTCTTTAAGAATATAATATCTCTTGGTGCATAGAGACAAGGTCATGCAGCTAATGGGATGCAGGGGGTGGGTTCCTGTGTGCAGCACCGCCTCTGTGTGCTTCACTTGGACTGGGATGTGTGTGTGTGTGTGTGTGTGTGAGTGATATTTACATTGTTGTGTCGGGGTGGCTGCTCACACGTGCCGCTGCCTGTTGTCTTTGTCTCGCTTCACAGCTTCACTGGCTGCCATGGGCACTGCCCACAGGGAGAGGAGCTGTCTGCCCGCCTTTGCCATTTCCTAACATTGCATCCCTTGCAGCAGTCTTCATCATCAGCATCTAGGCATCGCATCTCGGGAGGAGTCTTCTCAGTCTATTCTCATTCTGCGGGTCTTGCGAGGCACAATGAGCGGCTTCCCTTAGGCTAGACCCAGCGACGTCTCCCCACCTGGAAGACGCTGGGATGGTACGTGCGTCTTTTGAGCGTCTCCGTTTGTGGGCTCCGAGTGAACCGGTTTCCTTTGGATGATGCGCAAATGGGGTGCTAG
>OMNW01015112.1:19860-42969 GCA_900303245.1 Selene dorsalis
CCGTCTTCATCATCATGTCCCCAGCATCGGCTGCAACGGCCAGTGAAAGCAGCACCACCACCACCACCGCCGTCCCCGAGGAGGAGTCTGACAGCCCCCGAGAGGAGGTAAGGAAACACGGTGTGCAGCGTGGAGGCCAGTTTTCTCACCTCAATGCATGTGGGACAAATACAGCCTTTAATTAAGGTCAAGAAGCCATTTCATTGATAACACACACTCCCAATAATCTATATTACAATAATCACATTCTGCATAGTATGGTTTAACTGGAGGTAGTTTATGAATGCATGGATGTCCTGTTTGCACCCCCCCAGACAAGCAGTTTCCAAAATGGGGTTCAGGGACCTCTTGTGGGTCCTGGAAAAGCTACAAGGAGGTCGTCAGGAGAGTGAAACTCTCTTTTATCACTGTGACTGTTTCAACCAGAGAATGTGAGATAAAGGGCTGCTGTGTTCAGATGTTTCCCCACAGTTATTGTCCCACAAAGAAAACTCCTCACAGGTACTGAATCTGTGTGGGTCTGTTACAGAGAAACAGACTTTTTTTTGCTAGAGTAAGATGTAATCCTCTTTATTAATTATTAGTTTTTACTCTGTTGTCTCTGTGTAGACATTCCCTACGAACACACATGTTGGACAAGTTACATGTCCATTACACAAGAGGGTTTTTATGTAACCTAGCTGTTCTTATTATGTCAAGAGAAAGTGTCCATGAGTGTGAGAGGCACTTACTTAAAGGCACCACAGGGTCCCATAAACTGTGATGTTTCTCAACTCTGAAAGGTTCAGAAATACTGAACTGGATTTTGTACATCCTAACACGTCATCTATTTCTAATACTTACCTTAATCGATATTTGCACTTGTAAGTGCTCATATAGTAGGTTTTATAATCTGTGTATTGTTCCTTTTTCAAGCCCTAATGCAAATACTTTGTATTTGAGTGCTACAGGACACAGACATGGAGCTGCACACAACACAACTACAACCAAAAATGATAGCACAGCCTGCAGCTGACTGAACTTCAGAGGCTTTTTATGCCATATTTGTGTAATAGGAATTGCTCCATTTCAGAGGGCAGATTTTACATCCAGGAGGAAAGAATATTTAATAAAATCACATTTTTACAAAAACATTTTCTGCTTCATTAAATTCATGTTTGGGTAGCACCCCTTTTAATGCGAGTGGTTGCAGTGATGGAGTAAACTGATAATAATGCAGACTAGTGACATCAGAATGACAGATATACAGCACGCTCTATACCCCCATCATGCATAATAAGATGTCCTTCTCGCTAACCAGACAGGCCAGAGGAATTTGTCTAATGTGTTAAAGGTGTCAGCATCACTGTGATTCACGTGATGAGTCACGTTTCTGCTGTGCACGGGCCTAATGAATATCTCTGTTATGATCACCATAACAGCCTTTTCAAATGAAATGTCACATGTTGCAATAAACTAATATTAATGATTTTATTAGCCACAAACTAACTGTCCCTGAATCATCCGTCAGTTCTTCTTTTAACATTTTTCCTTGAGTGAAGGAAGAATCAACTTGAATTTTGTGCTAAATATACACGTCTACCTACACGTCTCTGTTGCTTCAAGGTTATATTTGCTTTTATTTAAATGCACATGCTTAAAAAAAAAAGAAGAAGCTGCAACAGACTGGTTGCTTTGCTTTAAATGAAGGCATGTTTTTGTTTTGACTGTTTCCCATGCAGAAAATTTCCTGCTTCACAACCGTTCGTCATTATTCCTGCTACTTAAACCGAGGCTGTAAAATGTAACACGAGCCACAAAGTATGTCATGTTGTATTGATTATAGTTGTCAAGCGTGCACAGGATGCGAGCGAGTAAATACTCCTCCTGCAGCAGGTTCATCTCAACGGGGAATTTCGGTGTTAATCCCTTTCGCACCGTGGGGTGTAGCCTTGGGTTGGTAAGGGACTTGGAGGACCACGTGACTAAGGTGGTGGAGGATAATTATGGAGGAGGAACATCTATTATTCACGATTGTCTGCCACTGGTAAAGCCACAGAGCTGACATGTTGAATTCAATACATCAATGCAGTGATGCTGGTTGTGTGACTGTTGTGGTCACTCATATGTAGGGGCTGACCTATGGGGTGTCCCATGTGATAGTCAGGAAGATAACCTTTTAATTGAATCAATGTAGCTACAGTGCAGTCATAAGTGTGTCTCAGTGTGATGCATTATGTAAATTTTTTTGAATGAATTTTGTTATAATCCATCTCTCTGGGGGGTTTTGAATCTCTGCCAGGTTTGTGTAGCAGTGTTCCCAAAAGGCGTGACTAGCTCCTGATGCAGGCGGTGGGGCTTGCTGTGCCCGAGGTGATAAAAGATGGCACCAGCATTATGCTGCCAGAGTCAAACAACTGCTGTTTTCTGGCTGGCTTGACATTAAACGTCGGGTCTACCCCTCAGAATATTTCCACCCTCTTACTCATTTCTTTAACGCTGAGATATGATATTTATATAAACAAAGATAGCACTTCCATGTGCACACCCACACACCAGTCAAACAGAAGCTGGTCTGTTTACTGACAACAATCTATTCGCTCAACATTGGACTTTTGGACATATCAGATTTTTTTTTCTTGATTTGATTACAAATGTGGATGAATCTTTTGATCATAACGACCAGAGACGAAGACTCGAGCAATCGGCTCACAGCTCATGCATAAACTATGCAAAAGCACTTACAAAGCAGAAAATTTACTTTAATATTTCATATGTGCGAGCCACTGCTTTTTAACTCTAACTTTATACAAAACAGGTTTTTAGGTCAAACTTCACTTCAACGACTGAATTACAATGTTGTGTTCAAAATGTGGATTGAAATCATCAGGATCCTCTTTGCTTTATTGTTCTATTAACCTATTGTTGTTCATCTCATCTTGCAGCAGCGGCCCCAGAAACAGTCCCTGACTAAATCCTTGTGTCAGGAAACCCATTGGAAATGCCTGCTGCTGTCCCTGCTGATGTATGGCTGCGTCGGGGTGATGGCCTGGTGCCAGGTGACCAAGGTCACACGCCTCTCCTTCGACAGCGCTTACAAGGGAAAATCCATGATGTACCACGACAGTCCCTGTTCCAACGGCTACATCTACATCCCCCTGGCCTTCCTGGTCATGCTCTACGTGGTCTACCTGGTGGAGTGCTGGCACTGCTACACTAGGAATGAGCTGCAGTACAAGGTGGACGTGGACACCGTGGCCGAGCGCATCCAGCGAATGCAGCAGGCGACGCCCTGCATCTGGTGGAAGGCTATCAGCTATCACTATGTCAGAAGGACACGGCAGGTGACGCGCTACCGTAACGGAGACGCATACACCACTACGCAGGTGTACCATGAGCGAGTCAACACCCATGTGGCCGAGGCGGAGTTTGACTACGGGAACTGTGGGGTGAAGGACATCTCAAAGCACCTGTTGGGCCTGGAGGGCTTCCCCATCACCAGGCTGAGGTTCACTAAGTGCTTTAGCTTTGCGAGTGTGGAGTCAGAGAACTCCTATCTAACCCAGCGGGCCAGGTTCTTCACGGAGAACGAGGGTCTGGATGACTACATGGAGGCCCGTGAGGGAATGCATCTGAAGAATGTAGACTTTAAAGAGTATATGATTGCCTTTTCTGACCCTAATCACCTTCCCTGGTATGCAACTAACTCCACTTTTTGGTTGGCAGCTGCTTTCACCCTCTCCTGGCCTCTGCGGGTGCTGACGGAGTACCGCACTGCTTGTGTACACTACCATGTAGAGAAGCTGTTTGGCTTTGACTATGTGCCAGCGACACCATCTGAGGAGCGGCCGTATTGCCGACACATCCCAAGGGTCAACACAATCGACAGCACAGAGCTGGAGTGGCACATCCGCTCCAACCAGCAGCTGGTTCCCAGCTACTCAGAGGCGGTTCTCATGGACCTGGCCCAGCTCTCAGGGAGCTGTAACAGCTACTCTGTATGTGGAGGCTATGGCAGCTACAGGCAGAACTGCGAACGCTGCCACCGTGCCATCAGCAGCTCCTCCATCTTCTCTCGCAGCGCCCTCAGCATCTGCAACACAGGGAGCCCCCGCATCCCCTTCAGTGCCAGCCGCTTCTCACTCGGCCGCCTGTACGGCTCCAGGCGGAGCTGCCTGTGGAGGAGTAGCGGGAGCCTGAATGAGCAGTCCTGCCCCACAGAGAGCACGCGCTGTCTGTCAGGCCAGCAGACGAGTGAGGAGAACCCTCCAGCCTATCAGGATGCTCTGTACTTCCCTGTGCTCATTGTTCATCGAAACGAAGGCTGCCTCAACCATGACCACCAGTCCCTGCACAGAAACGGCTCCTGTGTAGAGACCTCGCTATGACCCACGGCTGCCACACTTGTCTGAACAAAGATTATAATGATACAGTCAAAGAATGAAGAGCCTCTTAACCCCTGGGTTAGGAGGATAATGATTTCTGCTTCTCCCTTTTACAACCACAAGCTATCGCAGACAATGATTTGTTCGAGTTTCTAGAGCTACTGTGGCCTCAAACAGGAAGCAAAGTATGTCCGGGGAAGTTTTCACAGTAAACTTAATGCATCAGGGAAAACAGACTTTGATGGTCTTGATGAGACTGTTGTTTAAAATGCAATGCGGCTTTAAAAGGACCAGACTGCCAAAGTATCGCATACAGCCCTACAGCGTCAATAAAGAGTCAGACAACCAAGGAATACCAAGAGGAGTCACATCCTACTGTAAATGCCATATTTGTAGATCTTAGTCACAGACAATTTGCAAGGACATGAGTCGACACGTTCTAGTATTTGGAGCCCGAAATGGGTTCTGACTCAGCGGTAGCATAGGAAGACATTAGAGGGGTTTAATGAATGAATGAAATGCTGATAGACACACATCATGTGAGTCGTGTGAATTGGGCAGATCATAAGGGAAAACTGTTTTGCTAAAAATAAAGTACATGTCTTACAGCTCTTATAAACATGGGCCCAAATATAACATGCAAGCACCTGCATGTAAAACCAATCTGTTTAAAGGTTTCAGTCTGTTTAATTCAGAGTCAACGCTCATGGAAATCCGCTGAAAAAAGAAACATCTCTGTAGCATAAAAATAAGCGTCTGACACAGACGCCAAAATAACCAGTTAGCTGAAGTCGGCTCGGTTGCAACGACATTATACTTCTCGGCTTGCTAAATATAGTAACACAGTGGATGAATAATTTAGCACAGGAAAGCTAAAGGACACGAGAACATCAAACCGAATGAACAACACTTCTTCAAACTGTTTCCTAATCACTGTAAACTGTACATTTTTGTATATACACCATAATACTGATAGATCTGTGTCACCTCGGCTCGTTTAAAATCTCAACAATCCTTTTAATTTCATATTTGGCAATATTTTTTTATTCAGCCTACCTCTTTATTTAAGTGCCTAGCGATCAACTGTTACTGAGAAGCATAAGCTACCATAACGTAAATCATCTTCATCATCATCATCATCATCCTATTTAAACAAGTGGAATTTACACTCACAGGTGAATACGGTGTACAATGTATAGGAGAAGCATCTTGTGTACCTGGTTTTGTCACTGTTAAGATACAAAATGTTGTAAGAATCAGACCCTAAATGTTCTGCACATGATTTTCCTCACAATGTAACACAGCTCTTGTACAGCCAGCTCTGTGCTGCTGCTGCTGATGCTGCTCCTGATGCGTATCAGAGAGACAGCCAGAGAGCTGGCCATCAAAGACGCTAGAAATAGGCAGAGGCCTGCATTCACTACTGATAGTGTCAGATTTAATAATATAACAGGATTACTTTAAAGAACTAAAAAAATACTTCCTCTCAACTGAGTGCATCCACTTTCTTAGTCATGGTGAATTTTGTTTTACAGCCAACAATAAATGTTTAAACCGAGATAAAACTTTTTTTTTTTTTTAAATCAGGTATGCGAGAAGCTTTGAAAGAGGTTTTGGCAGGAATCAGCTTCCAAAATGCAACAACATCAGCCTGGTGAAACGCACTTCATCAAAGTGTGCTTCATTTCGTCCATTATTCCTCCGCATTTGTAAACGGTTGTTCAATGCTACTTAAACAGATGACAACAAGCACAGAGGCCATTCAAGAAATCAGCTGTATCTATTTACAAGCCAGTCATCATCTTGTAAGACCTGCAGTGAAAGTTGAACTGGCACAGATCAGATCATTTTCTGCCATTAGGGCCATCAGGATCATTGAATTTCTAAGAACAGTGTGTTTCTTGCCCTGCAGTCAGACATTTTATGTTTCTTCCTGTTACAACTTGCCTTCATAATAATGGGCTTGTACTGTAAATTGTGACCAATTAGCCATACTCATTACATTCCATGTGTGGTGGTAGATTTGGAGTAGCGGACTATCTTTATAGCAATATTATAGAATGCACTGAAAATAGTCGAAGGGAGCGAGACATGATATAAAAAACAGATTCTATCAAAACCTCCAGTTTCATTCAGCAAATGAGTTTCAAATGAAAACAGTCTGTAAACTGTTATACACCATCCCCACTTCTCACAGGTCATCTATGCAAGCCTCAAAAAACTCAGGATCCTATTCGGGGCAAGAAATCAGCTTGCAGCAGCATCCCCCAAAAACGTGGCCATTGCCCCTTCTTCTTCAACTTTAGGTTTAACCCAGTTATGCAGCTGTGTGATCAGCTGTGTAATAACTAAGTCGAGGGGGTTTGCAAACACAGAACCAACCTGTCATAACTTCATTCATATTCTCATCCCAGGAAAAGGAGGGAGAGCTAAAGAGGCAGGTCAGAGAAGCATGTGAGAGAGATCAGTCATTCATTCGACAGTTTGAGGACAAAGCTTATTCCCTTTCGTGCTGAGGGTTAGATGAGAAGATCAATACTGTTCTGATGTATGTATAGTGAATCGGTCATAGTCAGTAAGTGGCTGCTAGCTCCAGATCATATTTGGTGTACTGTATTTTGCCAAGAAAGCAAATAAGAAAACAGGTTCTTTTGTTGTTTGTTTGTTTTTTTTAAATTAAAATGTCAAACTGTTCCTACACTGCCTTTTTTTGGCCAACAAGACCACAGCCAACATTTTCTCTTCAACCAGTAGGAAACCAATGTGACAAGAATTGAAATTCATTCATTAATTCGTTCATTTTCTTTGGCCTGTTCTTTTTGATTCTGAATCATGAAGGGTTGGGTCATATCCCAGCACGCATTGTTCAAAAGGCGGAGAATCAAGAGGATTTGCACGTCCTCATATTGTAAAAGCCCAGAGGACACTCCAAACAAGAGCATGCAATCTCCACGAGCAATTAAAATGTACTGAAGTGTCTATTTACTATCCCACCTGTGGGTGGAAGAGCAAATGTTTCATCCTGAAGTCATCACATGTTCTCATCCACGATTAGCCAACAAGCCTTTCGGATGGCTTCACTGTGATATTCATACATAGAACAGAAAAGTGTGTTTACCAGTGCAATGTTTACGTAACAGTAGTCACTAAAACTCTTTGGGGTATTGAAAATGGTTATAAATCTGACTGGAAGCTTCATAACAACATTTTCCTCCATAGATGACTGTTAGCATAAAAGCTTTTGTCATGCAAAGCACTGAACCCTTTATCATGTCTAATAAGTAGTTTAGGTTGTTATGATATGTACTCTTTCACTTAATGAATGCTCTGGGGCTCTTTTTTATATTCAAATAATTTTGTGGCTTTTCAAGACTGTAGAATAGAAAGGCTTTGTACTGTAAATAAAAATAGAGATGAGGAGTTAGAATGACTGTCGATGTGGATTTTGTGCTTAGGTGAATGTGTAACGCACACTTAGAGGAAACTGGAGCGCGGAGATTTTTGATGTGCAGATGTTTAGAGGGTGAGTTTGTTAAGTCACAAATGGCAATGCAATCCCTTATAATGCTACAGGCAACGCAGCCAATAGCATATTTGTGCTGCTTTTAACTGATCTGTTTGAATGGGTTTTCTTTTCTTTTTACATTTTTAAATTGTATTTGATACACCTTTATTTAACAAAAGATGCACCCACACCTGCACATGAGGCTCACAGATTTTTAACAAAAGGTGTAATGATTGTTGACTGATCTAAAGACTAGTAATGACAGTAATCATAGATTTGTTTTTGGATTATTTGCCCAATTAAACCACCATGATCCTGCAATAGCTTTGGTTCTCCTCTTTCGGTTCTCCAGAACAATAAGTGATTTTTAAAAGATCAAAAATTGGGAAATACTTGTGATATTAATTACAATTTTTTTGTTGCTGCCTAGCAATGGTGTTACACTATTATCCAGTAGATTTAGTAAAAAAAAAACAACGCAAGACTGTATGTATTCCAACACCACCACAACGTTGCCTTGATGTTACATAACGACTGAAAACCAAATCTGTGTATCAAAACTGAATTCAAAAAAAGCTCCTCAATAAACTGAAATGCTCACTAAAATATGTGTCAGAGATTACTGTGATGGTACTCATTTTGCAAACTGGCAAAATTAATGGTCTAGATCTTAATATGTGATGAGCATCTGACAGTATAATGACTATTTTTTCCCACACAATTTGTTTCGAGTTATGCTCCACTACAGGTCTGAAAATAAAAACATTTTCAAAGGATAAGTTTGGCAATATAAGATATGACTATTACTGTCAGGAAATCCCACAAGAAGCTCAAAAACATGTTAAAATGTGTCTTAATCTCCTTATACTTTCTTAAATTTGTTTACATTTGGTTATGAACTTTGACTTACAGTGTTGAATGAATACACAGGTCAAAGATCAATAGAGAAACTGTTGGTTTCTACTTGGTCTTATTCCCTTTAGCTTGTTGCTTTTTCTCTAAACTCTGGTTGCTCCAAACCACCTTGTTGATGGAGGAAACGATGCACTCATCAACCTCGGTCAGGCGGATGTCACATTCAGTTACGGTGGTGTTGCGAGACATCGCCTCCTTCAGAGCTTCACCTCCATCCTGCACACACATGCATTGAGGGGGGGGGGTACAGAGAGAGCAAATAAATACATTTTGGCACTGATGTGTGTCTGTGTTGATCACACCACAGGATGCTGTCTCCATGGGGTCTGAGAACAGTCCTGATAACCTTGTAAAATCCCCCTTAAGCAACTTCTGCTGTCTGGAGTGGTGCTTACTCTCTAAACTGCTTATTGTGTCTTTGCTTATTGATTGCCAACTGTATTTTATTGTTATGTCTGGAAAAGGCATTTCTATTTTTGTAGAGAGTGGATCAAGGTCAGAGATGTTGATGGTACTGCACGTTGCATTTCTGCTATGTGGGTGATTTTTAATCCTCCACAGTGTATTCCAGTCAGAGACACAATATACAGTGAAACCTCTGAGAGGAGAGAGCAAGAGAAGGGGAAACTCAGACCTACCTCTCATGGGGGAACAACACTTACTCAGCTTCCCATTATTGCATGTTTTCCACACATATCTATGAATAATTGAAAATCCTTGTACTTCAAAGCGTCTGTGTGTGTTTTCTTCACTGTGCTGTGTTTGTAGGGGCACTGGCATGCTTTGTTAATGCCAGAAAATAGTAAAAATATCCATCATAATTTCCCAGGACCCACATTTTACATATTGAAATTGCTGCTTTTCTGTGACCATCGCTCAAAATGACACAATATTTAGCTTACTGCTATAGCAAGCAAATATTTAAACTGTGGAGTGGATTTTTGCTTAAAAAGACTTATTTAAATGATCATTACAGCTGTTGTAGATTCATCTTCTGTCATCTGACTAATCAAGTAATAATTTCAGACACACATTGGTGTTGCAGTACAGAATCCCTTTCCAGTCGCACCACCCTAAGATTAACATTTTTCACCCCTCAGCTGAAATGACCTAAGAACAGTGATATTATTTCCCATTTTTCAGTGTTCTGTTGTGTCACAAGCACTGGGATATGTGAAGAGACAAATTCATCATGACTGCTTTACTTACCTCACCCAGGCTGTTGCAGGAAAGATTGAGGCTCTTCAGGGTGTTGTTCTCATATAGCGCTTTAGCCAGAGCGATGGCAGTTGGCCCCGTCAGCTCATTGGCGCCCAGGTGCAGGTGACGCAGGGTTTTGTTTTTCAGCAAGGCCTTCCCTATGGCCTGGCCTCCCTCATCTCCCAGACGGTTGAGACGCAGGTTGAGGGACAAAAGAGTGGAGCTCTTGGACAAGGCGTGAGCTATAGCTTTGGCCCCTGGGTCTTTAATATTATTATCAGACACGTTCAGGATCTCCAATTTACTTCTGGTGAGCAGCTTGCCGATAGCTCTGGCTCCTCTGTCTCCGATCAGGTTGTGAGAAAAGTCAAGCTCCCTGAGGGATGGGTGGTCTAACATATATTTCACCAGCAGCCGGCACTTATCGTCCTCAATGTGGCTTTCATTGAGCTTCAGAATCTGTAGAGACAGTGTCATATGAGGATTAACATGAACTGAACCATTAGGAGAAAATACAAGATGTCTTTAAGAGCTTTAGGCCCGAAGATAGCTGGTTGTGGAATCCGACAGATTATGCTTCATATAATGTAAAATAAAGTATGTAAATGAAAAAAAATATCAGTTTGCGCTGGGAATGATTTGGTAATCACCAGACTGATTGATTAACAAAATTAAATTTAAGTTGAAGTCATTAATCAGGCAATAATGCCAATTTTTACTCAGATGGACTTTAATATGGGTTTAGGCTGCTAGTCGGACAAAACATGCTGTTATGTGTATATGTAACATCTGGCTCTGTGCAATTGTAAATTATGCATTTGTATTAATTCTTGGCTTAACAATTAATAACAATTATGACCATCTTAATCTACCATTAACTGTGTCCTCAATATCAACTACAATAATAGTGTGCAGTTTCCTTGTGCTCAGAAACCAGTAGCAAATATATGCCAGGTTTTCATGCAGCAATAAAATCACGTGACAAAACTGCTTTATCAAATAGTGACTTATTTAGGTTGCAGCCAGAGGCTCTGCTGTCTTTTCTTTGATGTAAACAGAGCATGGATTTAAGGTTGTGTCAACAACAATTTTCCTGTTTCACTATTTTAGGGATATTTCTGTAAATATTGCTTTTTCAGTCAGAAGAGCTGAATTACAACACACTCCAGGCAGTAAGACTCCATATTTTACAAGGATGCAGACCTACAAGAGGCAAGATGAAATGGAATCACTGAATAGGAATTATTATTCACCTTCAAAGTTTTGCAGGATTTGAGGGCCTTAGCGAGGGTCTCACAGTCTCTGTCGGTCATCTCAAACATCTTCCATTCAAAGTTCATACCACATTGTTTGACCCTGTACACCAAATGGAGTTCTTCCAGGTTGGTCAGATGGTCAAGCAGGATGCCAAAGTTAAAGTGGTCCATAGGGGGTCCATCATAGTCGCTGCCACTGGCCAGCTCCCAGCCATACTCTTCTTCCTCCCTCTGAGGCTCCTTGATAGGCGGCAAGAGCTGTGAGATTTCCAGCCTCTTGATGTAGTCTGTACAGAACGGGACCATCTGTACAATCGTCTGCGGCTCTGTGACCTTTGGAATAAAAAGCTCAATAGTGTTCTCCATGTGCCTCTCAAAGAACATCCGTTTCCAGCTGTGGCCATAATGCGAGACATCACAAAGGTCCCATCGTTGCTCACAGCACCTCTTCCAGTAGACTCCATCACTGATTAGGTTGGCCGTCACATGCAGAGGCAGGGAGGGAGACAGTCTCTCCTGAATGAACTCTCTTTGGGTGGCTGTAAGTTGCCCAAATATAGGCCATACTGTAACAGGTTTAAGATCCACAGTTAAGTACTGTTTATATAACAAGTGTGTGTGTAAAAGACTGTAAAGTAAGGCAGCTGAAAACAAAAACATACCCTGAAAGTTTTTCACAATGGTTCGCAGGCACTGCTCTGATAGACAAGGCACTACAACCAGGGACCAGTCTGGATCTTCGGCAAAGATCCTCCTCGAAGTCCTGTGGTCCTTGGAGGCCCTGACGTTGGAAGCTGAAGGATAAGGGGACTTGGACATAATTGCAGGGGTTGTGTGGACTATTTTTACAGCTCCTAAGTTGGAAAAAGGACATATTGACATAACAAATTAATTCTTTGTCCGTGGCTCAAGTCACAGTTAAAATATGTTGCATGTTTTGGATAGCTAACGTTACCTGTCTCTGTCCTTACATCAACAATTGCTAATGCTAACTGCTAGACGCTAGCTTACTCGAGTTAATAACGGTTAAAAACACCTAGACTTCGCTAAACAATTAACATATAATATTTGTTGTCCGCCGTTATTCTAATGTTATAGATACGAAGCTGTTCATGTTCACGCTACCCGGGGTGCGCTGGTCTGTACTTCATTCGTTTCCATGGTAACAGAACGCCCTTAGTTTAGTTCAGGGCAGTGTAACTTTTGAGCACTCACCATTACTTTACATCAAATCGGTGTACGTCGAGGGTCAACGTGCTTTGGCAAACATTCAGTGCTGTTTAAACGTTTTTTGTAAATTCCTCAATATTGGAATACTTGATAGAAGAAGTTGTGACCTTAAACACGACAATACGTTTGTATATAAAGTTACCCGACTGGAAGTCGGTATTTCCTATGTTCATGGAACGCAGCTTCTCCTCTTGTCCTTTCAATGACCAGAGACTTCATAACGTTTGGTGGAAAAAAAACAAACATCAACACCTTCACAAAGACCTGAATACTGGTGTAGAAAGACTTTTTTAGTGAATTACGACAAGCAGATGCATTAGATCTAATGATTAACTATACCCAAGTTTAAATGAGAACATCTAAATGATGCATTTTTGGGAAGATATTGTTTACTTGAAGACTGCATAATTGCTCCCCAAAGTCTGGATATATTAACTGAATGCAAGTGTCCACATTTTTTTTAATCAAATCTATTCAGTGACTACAGATCACTGCTAATGTTTCATAAATTTGTTTATTAACGACTGAAATAAAATAGGGAAGACAGGAGAAAACTTAACATAATAATTCAACTAGAGTAAAAAAAAGAAGAGGATATAAAAGGAAAACCTGGATATGCGTGCACAGTGAGTGTGCTTCTAGGTCTGTGTGACAGGCTTGTTGCAGGAAGCTGGAGCTGCTGCACTGTTCACTATAATCATGCTGTGAGGAACATTTGGATTCTACAAAGCTGGCAGATGGACCACAGTCCACAGGCCTTCTGGATAAGAGCATGCTGGAGTGAATCCATCTATTTTACAAACAACACAGTACAACAAAGCAGGTGCAGAGCTACAGTATAGTAGAGGAGAAAACAGGAAATACCACTTTAAGAGAGACTGACTGGTAGTGAATAACACTATACTGTATATGTAGTTAAAAATTAGTGATACATTATACTACATATTATTTGATTATGAGAAAAGTCACAGTGTGCTTGAAAATCCTGAAATGGATAGATGGATTCAAATATATTTTCCTACTTGATAGAGAATCAGATTATTCAGTTAAATGCTTTTTATGACCTCACAGAGCACAAAATGATGTGTTCAGATTGTGTGCTTTGTGCAGCCACCAGATGGTCAGTTTATAACCAAATGAATAAAAGCACCGGATCTGCACTGGAATCAGTGAATTTTTGTGATCTTCTTTCTTCTTGGTCTGCTGACTTAAGTGACTAATGGCTTTGGTTTTCGTTAACCACGTAATAGCCTGGGTACGATTTTCACATGGCCACTCTGGATGCAGTCAGGTACATGATGCAGCAAAACAAACTCTTATATCCACGTGGAGAGAGAAAGTGTGTACAGGAGAGCGCAAGATGGCCGTTACTGACATCATGAGGTTGCTCCAGGAGTGGGATGGAGGTTTGGGCGGAGGAATGAAAGGCTCCAACTGTAGCCCCCAGGCCGTCCATCACTGTCGTCCTCATGTAATACAGCCTGACAGACACACGCTTGCTTCGTACTCCGGCTTTAATGGACTGGCGTGACATCAGCCATCCACAGCACAGCAGGCAAACTCACTCTGTGAGCTGTTGCTCCAGTGCACTCTGGGAAGAGGCTGAATCATGGTGTTGGTCACTCCTGCAGCTGCAATGAACAAGAACTGTACAGGTTCACCGATCAGCTTGGCATTGTTGGTCATCGTTTTGGCAAGTGTTCGCATGACTCAGCCATCAAACATTATTCAGGACTGATTGAAAAGAAACAAACTGCTCTTCTGACACAATAGAAAAGTCACAAGTCATTAGCTGTATTTTACTACAGTACAATAGTTTTCTCCTCATAGTAGCCATATTGAAATACTTAAATGTAGAAAATAAGCTTTCCCATAACTGATAAATCTTTAGTCCTTATACATACGTTTACCTATGTAATCAATCAAAAGGAAATAAAGTGAATTAATTAACATCAGCCATCACACATGCTAATTAAAACACTCATAAGCATTACTTACTCATAGTTCCTCAGAGGAACAGGTGTCCAACTTCACTTTGCTTTGTATTTTATTCCAGTTGTAAGGTGTCTCGACCTGGAAACCAGTTTCTCCACAGTTAAGTCCAAGGCAGTCTGTTTTAAATGGAGCAGCTCAGATCTTTATCGCAGCAGATATTTTGACTCGTCATTGTAGGAAAAACAAAGGGGTTTATAAAAACTGTCAGTTTTATCATTCACACCTGTGCTTCTCCTGCTGTGACACGTTCAAATGTTATCTGTTAAAAACTTATTTTCCTCTGGACAGCAACTTATAAACTCTTACTGCATCATCTCTCTGAGTGCAGCGGGGTTCATGTGGGTAAGAGTTGTGGTGGTGGAGTATTGAACACATGCAGTGATTATGTGAGCTGTGAGTCCTCTGGAGGAACAACCAGGGAGTTTACATACAGCTGCAGCACAAACACCGTCCATCTACAATAGGACAACTGTGCGTATTACCTTCTGTCTCTGCTGCCATCAAACATCCATTTACTCTGAGTCCAAGGAGCCATTGCATTAGTTGCTATGCAACGCAGAGTGTCTGTAATTACCAAAAGATGCAAGGATTCAACAAAATGTAGATTTGGTTTCCTAAATGAAAATCTATCTTTGTATGACCCACCCCCCTCCAGTGAAGTGGTGCCCTCTCTATCATTTACATGAAACTTGCGGTTGTCATGTAAACTGATTAAAGGTTCACTTAAGGTCTAAGACAAGCGGCCTTATGAACAATATCACAACACTTCACACGCTTACAGCTCAGTTTCTGCTTACAACTGAACTTGATGTGACCGAAGTTGGTCACAGCATCTCATGACGTGAAGTCATTCAGTTGTTTATGTAAGTCAGGACCAGCGAGAGCCGAGGTCAACTCTGGAGTGACGCCAGTGGGAGCGATTAGCGCTCTTGCTTTTCTGCAGCCCTGGAGTCTTTCAGCAAAGTGCTACAGCTTGTGTGCCAGCCAGGCAACTCCCAGGTGGGCACGTGGATGAATGGAAAGCAGGGCATCGCTATAGAGAGCATAAAACAACAATGGAGAAAAAATTGTTAACCTTTGTGATGATGCAGGGGGATTGGCCACATTATGGCTCTTTTTCTTTCAACACAGTTGTTGAAAACAGATTATTCACACTGGTAGCATAGCTAATGTTATCTGAGCCATGAACAGTGCATACTCTACACTAAACACAACGAATCAAGACTTGTATTAAGTTAATGTGTGCATCAAACACACTGACAAGAGATGGTTATGAAAATGCATAGCCATAAACTTTATTCCTTTTGTTGAAAATTAAAGAGAAGGAGCAACTGATCATTTTACAAAAAGAAAAAAAGGAGAAATTTGGCTAAATCTGTTTGTCAGACTCGAGATGAGCCAAAATTTTACATACTATCTTAAAGGTCCCAGGGCTGTTCCAGGGAAATGCAAACATCAACACCAAAAATATAGTCCATTTCACATTCTAGCCCACGGGAGGAAACGGCTAATCCTCAGACTCATCTACGCTTTCATCAGATGAGCCGCTGTAGGAGGGGCTGGAGGCCAAGTGGATGCTACTGTCCGTATCCACGGAGACCACGGAGCTGAGGCTGCTGTCTAAGGACACCAGGCTGTCATCGCTGTCGCTGCTCCTGCTGCTGTCGTCGCTGTCGCTGTCGCTGCTCCTGCTGCTGTCGTCGTCGTGGATCACCATCACCTCTGCAGACTGAGCTGCTGGAAAACACATCAAAAACAACATGAGTTTCTAGTTTCTCTTTGTTAACACTGAAGAGATTAAAACTAACAACATATTCTTTTAGTCTTTTGTTAATGTTTGTCTTTCTGGCCTTATCTGTGGTTTCTCAGCCCCAAAAACCAACATCTGACCTCATTTAAGAGAAATGCTTAGTAACAGGTTACAAATATGTTTGTAAAAAGGAGACGTTTCATGTAACTGCTGGTCACTGTGATTTCCAGAAAACATTACTCAAAGTGTGCATTTGTTGGGACCTATTTTCAGCTGCAGATGACTACACAGGTTGTGAGTGTTTCTGGCAGCAGGATGATATGTGTATGGGAATGATTTGAGTGAAACCACAGTGGCTGTGATCATGTGCTCCCTGGTGGTTACTTTCAATAGTTTCTGGACAACAATAAAGCCTAAATAGTCCAAATGAAGCTTGTTGGCTCCGATCTCCTCATTGACGTCCAAAGATATGCACCAACTCCAGCCTTTAAAAAGCTTCATCACTGACACACACTTTGAGCACTTTGGATTTTTCCAGAGCACAAAGGCAGGTTTTAACGAAAGCCATTTTGAGTCAGGTGATTTTAGACAAGAAAGGCTTCATGTTCCACTGTTATTCATTGTTTGTATTTTAATCTTCCTTTTGCTCCAACCAAGTAACTGTACTACACAACAGGTGGGTGTCCGTTTGTGCCTTTTAAAGAACTTTTTACATTATTTCCAATATTCTGATCACACATACATCATCATCTTCTATTTTCTGTTGTTGCCTTCACATTGATAAAACAAGATCACAGGACAGAAACAAAAGACATAATAAACAGGCCTCTCTGTGCTGCCACCTTGTGTTTGCAGCTTTCACACAGCGGGACCACCCATCATCCCTCATCCACTCACACCACCAGCAAGCACTCATCAAATCCATGCCGCTCTCTGACAGAGTGTGTGAGTGTAATTACTCTTTAAGCACCTTGAAAAACCACATTTGTTTCACAGTGTGAGCAGCTTCACCACACACACACTGAGGGTTGTGCACTTTGCTCAGGGACACTTCAGCAGTCACAGCCGAGGACGAGAGGAACATTAGTCACTGAGCTCGGGCACACACTTCAGAGCTCTCCAGTCATTTGAGCTGATGAATGTGACATTGCACACTACTGGATGTAAGTTATATAGCCGTCATATATTAATTCTACAAGGGCAATGCGTGTGCATGAGTGTGATCCTGACTGGAGGCTGTATATCACTGTCACATGCTCTATGTTCTGTGTAGGTGAAATCTGAGACAGGGTTGAACACGGTGGACAAAGATAAGCAGTAAAACTCATAGGATATATAATATAACTGCTGCAGGTGTGAAGGTGGAGAGAAAAATCACATGAAGGAGATTTACTGTGTATCGTGACAACAGGGTGATGCCCCTGTGTTAACGTATTTAGTTACAGATCCAAAGATCATGAATCAGTTTTTTATCTGAGAGATGCGATAGAAACTCTCCTTGTTGAATGAGCAGCCATGTGTGACACCCCCGAAGACTCCCCACTCACCTGATCTGATGACATCACGGTCGCTGACTTGTTTCCCTGAAATGAGGAAAACTTATTTTGAATATTTGGGATACATTTTTTCTGTGACCAGGAAAGTAACATTTTGAGTGACCAGTGACCTGTTGACGCACCTCTCACCTTTCCTCTCAGTGATGAGGGTCTGGCGCCTCGACTTCATGTCCAGGCTCAGGTTCTCCACCATGCGGTCGATGCAGTTGTCCAGGGCCAGACAGCGCGTCTGAGACTGGATGGGCTGTCGGCAGATGGGACACTCGTTTTTCTTTTTGCGCCACTGGTTGATGCAGTAGCAGCAGAAGCTGTGAGCGCAGTTCAGGATGACAGCCTGCGGGAGGACGGCAGGAGATATTCAAAAGCTACATCAGGTCAAAGCTACAGCGCGGGGAACGTCACGTCACGACTGAGGAAGAGTGAGCCACAACAGGTTGAGCAAAAACTACTCGTTCAATCACATCTACCTCAATGAAGAGCTCAGAGCAGATGATGCACTGGAGCTCATTCTCCAGAACCTCAGTCACTTGTGTAACCACTTCCTCTTTCTGGGCCCTCGCCTTCTCTTTCTCTTCCTGCAAAATAAAAATCACATGAATTAACCAAGGTCCACTGATGACATATCGACCTGTGTAAGATCCCAAGCTCACATGGATACTGCCATACCTTTGTCACTTCCAGCTCTTTGTTTTTGGCCAGGAGAATTTCTTCGAAGCCTTGCCGAGAAAGGGCAAGTTCACCTAGAACTTTCTTTTGCTGAGGATAATGTTAACAGAGAAAAATATAAAAGCAGTGATTTTTAACATTCAGAAAAAACAACACATTTTACACTATAAATGCTCTGGTTAAATTATCCAGATCAGTTCTACACACCTCCTGCAAGGCCTCCTCCAGCTGTTTTTTCAAAAGCTCCTCTTTTTGCTGTGTTTTCTCAGCCTAAACACATAAAAAGTTACGGTGTCAATAAAGAGGTGTATAAAAGTATTTTGTGTCTTTGAGCAATTGTTCACATGAAAAATTATGTCTTACAGATTATATACGGCGTACTTCCAGCTGAGCACATAATGTACTAGAACTTTTTTTTTCCTGAGCCACACCACAAACAGAACAGAAATTTACAAGGGAAAAGGGAAAAGGGAAAGTGTTATTGTTCATGTGTGCACGCAGCCTTCCTTGTAGAGGTTGCACAACCCTCCTGTGGAGGAAGTCTAACATTCACAAACGTCTGCAATTTCTGGGTATTTTGTTTCAAAAACCCATTTCTGTAAATGTTTAGTCATGATGTGCATGAGGAGAAGAAGTAAGCAATCAACTTTTTAATTTTGAATGACAAATCAACATAAACGCTGATTCAGAACTGTTAGATGATTCATTCTCCAAAAAATCTTCTTCATATAAATGATCTAACCTGTCAGTTGTGGAAGCAGCTGCTGTTGACACGTGTTCTACACGTAAAAAGATCTACTGGAAAAATATCCCACCTCCAGTTGCCTCTTAGTTTCGCTGAAGGATTTCTCCAACTTCTCCATGCGGTGCATTTTGGCCCTGAGCGTCTCCAGTTGGCCCTGCAGCTCCCTGACCTGCTCCTCTCTGAGGGGGTCGGCCTGCTGGGGCTCCACCTCCAGACAGGCCACCTGCCTCTGGGTGTCGTCCACCCGCTCCCTCAACAACAAAATGTTCTGACTGTACCTGCAGAAAAACAATGAAAACAAAAGTCTTAGCATCTTCACTCACTGACTGTTAGTTAAAAGACTAGAACAGCGTGTACCTGTTCTTTTCCAGTACTCAATAATTCACTAAATGTGAGACATAAAGTTTAAGGTTGAATCCTTTTTTTGGTTAGTACACTGAAACAGAAAATAAATCATCATCTATTTGGTTAAGTCATTCATTCTTGTTGTTCATCAAGAAAAATGCAAAATATTAACAAGTTACATCTTCAAAACTGACGAGTGATGATTTTATACCCATTGAATTATCTTTGTCTTATGTATTGTGGGACACAACAGGTAATCTGTGGGTGTCATCCTGGGCTCATCTGTGTACATATATTCTACTTTATAGAAACCTAAAGTCCTGGGATGACTTGTGATCCAGAAGAATGGAAAATTATTTAAAGAATTTGAATATTACAGGAACTTTGGCAAAGGTGGCCCAACCATCTTTTGGTTTTTCTATAAAACTGGTTACTGATTTATCACTGGAACTGATGTTAAACTCTATGACTCAACTACAATAACAAATGAAAAGCACCAAGTGGGGCTTACATCTGCAAGTTGTCCAGGTCAAAGGGATTGCTGGAGCCACTGGAGGGCCGGTCTACTTCCTGGACTTGTCTGCTGGCCGCAGTTCCCTCCATGTGGGTGTGACTGAGCCTCTGCTGGCATTTCGCTTGAGAAAGAGGGCAGGGCTTTGCAGATGACTTGTCTGCAGAGGAGCCGCGGTAGAGCTTGGGCTTTGAGGTAGACGGCTCAACTTCTTCCACAGACAACTTCCTCTTGGACTTCTTGGAAATGTGGGCTGCTTTGGCACCGTCTCTGTGTCCCTTTGCAAGAAAGAGTTTAATGTCTTTGAGCGGCCGCTGGACGAAGATGTAGTCAAACTCCACTTTGGTTCCAGTAACAGGAACGCCAAGTCGTATGGAGTCCCCAAGCCTGAGCTGATGGGCTTCTTCAGGAGGAATACGGTTTCCATTCACCCAGACACCATTGAGACTCTGAGGAAGAAAACCGCCAAGATATTAAATTCTTCATATAAGTCCCAAACTAATTTCAAGATTAAGTTTAAATGCACATGCATGTGTTGGAAATGTTCATTTGTTGAGGTTCAAAGTTCATGGAAGCATTTGTAATTTTTCAAGTCATTCATTTTGTTTTTATACTCAGATTGTACATATCAAGCACAATGATTAGTCTTGTCTAATCATCTTGTCTTTCAGTGTGTGACTTAGTGAGAGCAGATTAAAGTTGAATTTAATTTTGGCTTTGGTTTGCATTCCTTTCCATGACAATTTTATGGGTGAAACTTTGCCTGTGTATACTGAACACTGGATGTATCTAATATGAGGGTTTACACTAATAGAGCACATCTGGCATGTGGTAAATAATTTACTGGTAAACAGGAGGATTTGGAACAAAATAGGGAAAACAAACAAATTCCCAGAAAGGTCAAGGCCCACTTCTTCATCAAGGCATAAAAGTTAAACAGCCTCTACATAGTTTTTAGATGACAAAGATACAAACAATGTGGTTAAACTTTTTAAGATTTTGACTTCTTGACTTTTGAACCCGTTTTGGACTTGGAGAACTCAAGAGAACCGGTTTAGTGTTAGACTGCTGTCAGTCTCAAGTTTTGCTTTTACACTTAAGTTGTTGTCAAATATTTGTACTTTAATATCTAGACAGGGGGATTTTCTGCTATAACAGGAAACAGAAACATTCAACAAAACTAGAGCTGTATTGTCAAGAGGATTATTCAATCAAATGTACATTAATTGATAACTGTGCAAATATAATTTAAAAAAAATCCTGAATATTTGCAAGTTTGATGAGTTACTTTATCACACACAAGAGTAAACTGAGCCTGTTTGGACAAAACTGCAGCTTAAAACTTATTTTATGGACAAAATGGCTGACTGATTAGCAAATAAAATAAAAAGAACCTTCTTGTCTGTCACTGTCCACTGTCCGTCCTCCCTCTGCTTGAATGTACAGTGCAGTCTGGAGATCATGAGAGGACAGGTTGGAGACAGCAGCTGGTAGGTCACATCCACACCACGTCCGATGGAGACCTGAACAGTTCAACACAAAGATGACAAACAGCTAGTTAGCCTCCCACTGAGCATCTCCATCAACTGATTAAAACAACAGGGAAACGACAAGTTGAAGAAAACTTTTTTTTTTTTAAAGGTTGAACACATATGAGGAATATACGTAATGTCAACTGTGAATGTATCGTGAACGTGGGCAATGGTTAAAGTTAATAATGAGAGCTAAACTCGCTAGTTAGCTAGCGTTAGCAAACAGCACCTCAGTGTTTTCGGGCAGGCGCAGCCAGTCTGAGTTTCTCCCGACTCTCATCAAACATAAAACCTCAGAGTCTGAACTTTCATCGTCTTCGGTCACAGAAGAATCTGTCGCCACACTCTCCATCTTATCTCATTCTGTCAGCGGCTAGAAAGCCTTGAAACACGGCGCTCGGTGTGTTGTTTCAGACCTCAGAGCCATAGCTAACGTCTCACTACGACCAGCAACAAGCTAGGAACTGACAGGGCTAAACCGGAAGAACCTTTCAAAATAAAGGCGTTACACGTCATTCACTGTCACACTCTATGGATTCAAATGTACACACCAGACACAAATACATTCATACATACATTCACTCATATTAATCTATCTACATCACACTTGATTTTGACTGTACAAACCCGACCTTATATTAGCAATAACTGATAAGGTGCAAAAGCTCAGTTGTAATCTGAGTTTTCATCAGTTGTATAGCATGGGTAAATATTGTCTTTTTGGTTTTATATCCAAATATTGCACTCTATGAATGCTTTTTTTTTTAACCCCACATACTTTTTTTTTCCAATTCATGGTCTTATTTTACTACTTTTGCTACTAGTTTTAATGTGTAATTTCTATTTATTGTTACCTCATTATTGTTAGTCTTATGGTCTCCTCGTGTAAAGCACTTTGAGCTGCATTTATTGTTATAAAGGGGTTTTTTTAAATAAAATTCAGACTTTTGTAAAGACAACATATAATTATCAAGTCCTTTCTTAAGTGTGTAAAATACAGAATTGAAGTGTAGTGTAGTAGACAATGCTATTTGATGTAATTGTTGACACAACAATTAGGTCTAGACCACATATTCATTTAGTTATCAGCCTATATTATATTATATTAATGGTAATTTCTATTATCAATAAATCTGCCAATCGTTTTCTCAGTTTATCTATTAATGATGAAAAAGTGATGGGAAAGGCTTAGAGTCCTCAGAGTTGTTTATTATTTCAACTTTGTCATATATTACTAAGAAAACCAGCTAATCATCATGTCTGAAAAACTGAAACCAAACTGCAGCATTTTACTTGATCCTGGCTGAGATTATTATTAATAAATTACCAAAATGTTTATCTAGCTACTAGTCAATTAACTGACTAATCTTTAGATTGACTGTTTGGTTTATGGAATTCTTGAAATCTGTGAAAACAATCACAGTTTTCTTGCAGAAGCTTTTTTCACATGGGAAGCTGCAGCAGGGTGATGTTTGCCATCTAGAAAATAAGTGGTAATTCATTTTCAATTGGCAAGACAATTAAGTTTGCCCCCCCCCC